>APFE031068329.1:0-44919 GCA_000404065.3 Pinus taeda | reverse complement strand
TTAGCTAGTCCTTGTCCTTTTATCAGTTTTGTTGGTTTAATTTCAATGTCATATTCTAGTATGGTAGCTATCCATTTGCCCCTTTTGCCTTCAATGCCTTCTTGGGTCAGGATGTCTTTAACAACAGTGTTGGGTACATAAGCCATCACATGAGAGTACAAAATGTAAACTCTAAAGTCCTTGATGGCCTTTACAAGTGCATATGCTTGCTTCTCCATGATTTGATATTTGAGTGGAGCATCTCTAAGGGCTTTGCTGAAGAAGGCTATGGGTTTTTCACATCCCTGGTCATCTTTTTGGAGCAAGATAGCAACAACTGCATGTTTTGATGTAAATGAGAATATGATAAAGTCCTTGTCAAAATTGGGGCTTGTGAGGACTGGTGTTTGAGTCAAAGCTTTTTTGATTTCTTGAAAGGCTTGCTTGGTTTCTATTGTCCACTTAACCTTGGAGTCCTCTTTGAGCATGTTGTTCAGCAATCTTATTAGCTCAGGCAGATTTGGTATGAATCTTCTTAGAAAATTGATCTTCCCTAAAAAGGCTTGTAGTTCTTTAATGTTTCTAGGGTGAGGGACTTGCAAGATAGCTTGTATTCTGTTTGGATCAATCCTAATGCCTTCTTTAGAGATGACATGGCCCAATAATTTTACTTCTTCTAGGCCAAACAATGATTTCTTTGGATTTAGTGATATACCATATTTTCTACAAATTAAGAATACTTGCCTGAGATGATCTAGGTGTTCTTGATCTGATTTGGAGAAAGCTGTAAGGTCATCTAGGTAAATGACTAAAAAGTCATGGATCTCTTTAGCAAAAGCTATATCCATGGCTCTTTGAAAAGTTACTCCTGCATTCTTGAGTCCAAAACGCATTTTCAAATATTTGAATGTCCCCCAAGGGGTTGTGAAAGCAGTTTTATCTTGGTCATCCAGGTGCATTAGGATTTGATTGAAGCCTGAGAATCCATCTAGCAGTGATATCTTTGAAGCACCCACTACCCTTTGCAAAATGTGATCCATTTTGGGTAAAGGGTAATTATCCTTTAAAGAGACTTTATTCAAATTTCTTAAATCAACACATAGCCTTACTCCCCTATCTTCTTTCTAGTGGGCACTAAATTTGAAACCCATTCTGAAAATCTAATTGGAGCTATAATTCCAGCTTCATACATTCTCTTAACTTCTTTCTCAATCAAAGGGAGCAGCACAGGGTTGACCCTTCTAAGTTTCTGTTTGAAAGGTTTTTGGTTTTTTTTGAGAGGTATGGTGTGTTGGATGACTGCAGTATCATAAGACTTTAGGTCCTCATAACTCCATGCAAAGACATCTTGAAATTCTTTGAATAGTTCAATATACTTGAGTTTTTGGTCAGGAGGCAGAGCTTTGGACAATTTTATCATTTTGGGATTTTCTGCAGTTCCTAAATTACAGTCCTCAATTTCTATGTTTAATGGCTGCATTTTAGGTTTCCTAGAGATGTCATTTGAGTCAAAAATGTCCTCTAAAGGAGTGAGGCATTTAGGTAGAAAATTATCCTTCAACTCAATGACTTCACATTCTGCTGCAATTGCACCCTCATCTTCTTTTTCTTGAATTACCTGTAAATCCGTTTTAGTGAACTTGGTGGGATGTAGAATTTGGTTTGCTGTTTCAGCAGAGATATGTGTTTCAATTTTGTCTATTTGATTGCTTTCCTCTATAGTGTTGATATCCATTTTTGTGCTTGAGAAATCTTCCTTCAAAGTCAGGAAATTGTTGATTTGTGTGTCATTTTCAAACACCTGTTAGTTTGGACATTATCTGGTACAACAGGTCTATGTTTTATTTCAGCAGTGAATCGGTGATTGGGCTTAAATGGCAATTTGCATGTGCTTGCAAAGGTTGCTAGACTATGGGCATGCAAATTCTGATTCCTTGGAATGTTGGTCATTTGGGAATCAAGAAAGGTGTTGAGAATTTCCATTGTAGCAGCTCTATATGACCTCAACCTAAGATCATTTGTAGTGAAGTTACCCTTTATTTGTTGAATGATGAGGTCAGAATCTCCAAAAATTGATATTTGAGCTGCACCTAGGTTTTTGATCACTTTGAGCCCTAAGAGGAGGGCTTCATATTCGGCCATGTTGTTAGTGCACCTGAAATTTAATCTAAATGCATGTCCCTCCGTGTGGTCATCCTTCACATTGTGTATCCAAACCCCTGCCCCTGCTCCTAGCTTATTAATAGATCCATCAAACTCTAGATACCATAGATTTTCTTGATTTGAACTGGTATGAGGAGCTTTTTCAATTTTCTTAGCAGGCATAGTTGGATTTTTAGTCTCATGGGATTCTTTATGTGTGACTGTCAATTTATTATTTTCCAAGACTTCTTGAATCTGAACTATGGATTCTTTGTCTAGGAATTCATCCTGGCTTAAAGCCACAATTTTTACATCAGTTGGGGTTTGAATCTCAGTGTTGTATAAGATAAAAGAGTCCATGTCTGAATGCATAGAATAAATGGGAAAGTTTTGGGGTTTTTATTGACTACTTACCACATACTTCATCAAAGTTTCTCGGTATAGCCTCTTAGGCTAGCCGAAGACTGAGATGGTGGCATAAGACATGTCTAGTTGCAAAGATCCTTGTAGCTTGGCACCCTAGGATCTAGATAACAACATTCCATACTTGGGTGGAATGTCAGCTACCACCACATCCATGAGAATTGTCTTGGCTGGATATTGGACTAATGACACACACAAATCCTTGATTAGGCCTAGACATCAGACCTGACTGGAATCAAAGGAAATTAGGTCTTTGTATGGCCTTGTGATATCTAGGTCCAACTTTTCCATAACAGATTTAGGCATCAGATTATGGGACGCTCATGAATCAAACATTGCATTTTGAAGCACCTTGTCATGAATGTTTAAACTCACATAAAATGGAGGGGCACCTCCATCTACTGTTTTACCATTTGCTTCAGGGCCAAATATAAGTTCTGGTTGATCATCAAGGATATTCACTGAATCTTTGTTTTCTGAAATTTGTAATGATCTACTGATTTGTTCTCTAAAAACTTCATGCCTAGCCAATTCAGATAATGGGATGGATACTTTTAACTTACTTATTTCAGCCTCCATATTAAAGGGCTTTTCTGTTTGTATTTTGACATTTTGGGCAGCAAGGTTATGTTTTTCCACTAGGTTTTCAACAACTGCCTCTTTTACTGGAATGTTATGATGAACTCGAGTTACTTGCTCACCATCATCCAAAGGTTCCTCTACAATTTCTCTGAGTGGACAAAATAGATGTAGGGTGCTGTTTTGACTTATATTTGTCTGAAACATCTTCAACTATTGGACTATTTGGATGGGAAGTTGATTTAGGAATGATTGGTATATGAGAGTCCTTGAGTTTAGTTTTGGTAGGTTGCTTGATTGTCTTTTGCTTGGGGTCATCAGGGATGTCTATTCTCCTACTTCTCAAGTTGTACTGCTTGTGGACTTCATACACAACTGTTCCATACCCTTGCTTAAAATTAAAGGATTCCCATGATTTCATTTGACACTGACTAAGAGTATGAGCCTCTTGGTCTTCTTGAGTTAGGAAAATTGGTTGGCCACTATTGAGACCCATTAGGTTAATGTGGGGGTTTTCTATTGGTTCACTAGATGTGGAGGCTTCTGCATAGTTTTCTTCGAAGGGGGGCCTTATGTTTTGGTCTGGACCAACTTTTCCTACATTGGGGTTTTGATTTTTTCTAAAGTTTGGATTTCTTGCATTTTTGTTTGGTTGGGTTTCCCATGAAGATTTCCTTTCAATAGTTTCCACTCTATCTCCTAGCCTGTCCACGCCTTTAATGATTGCATCAAGTTTTTGTTCAAAGGTAGATGGTTCTTCTTTGAAAGTTGTTCTTCTTTCAGATCTAGCTCGATTTTGTTTAGAAATCAGATTGGCTTCAACACTCACAGCTATGCTCTACATATCTTCAAGGCTAGGAGGAGCTCTCTCCCTGAGATGGTAAGCCATGTTTGAGTCAAATCCATCAGGTAATTTGATCAATGCTAAGTCTGGTGGTGGTATAAGATTAATTGGAATAGCAAGGTATGTATTGTCGAATCTAGCATAATAATCTTGGACACTTTCCTGTGGGCCTCTCTTCAAGTTCTCATATTCTGTTAAGATGTGTAAAGGGTCTTTTTTCTTTTCCCACTTGTTTAGGAAAGTCTGATAAAGGGCATCTGGATTAGCTATTGTGTTTGCAGGGAGTGACCTAAACCATGTCCTTACATCACCAGTTAAGCTCTGGACAAAAATTTTCATCCTGACATCATCATCATCAATCTCATAGTTTTCAAAATAGTCTGTCATCTTCTTGGTATGTTGTTGAGCAGTGTAAGTGGCAGTACCATCAAAATAGTTAATTTTTCCCTGATAATCCTGTGGCATAGCCCCTGGATTGGCAGGCAACTGAAGGGGAGCATATCTATTTTCCATATTAGCAGGCAAAAGTGGGACAACTGGAAGCACAGGGATAGCAGCTATGATTAGTGGTGTGGATGGAGGGGTGGAAAAGAGATTTTGAAGTGATAAAGGTGAACTGGGAGAAGCTACAACAATAGGAAGGAGGGCTTGAGATTTTGCTGTAGTAGGTTTAGTTTGAATAGGTTTCTGCTGGGGTGTTTCAAGATTTGAATCAGTAGAACTCTCTTGATTTTCTGGTTTCCTAAGGCTCTTAGGAATCAAATTTGGATTGGGTTTGACCTTGTGTACCGAGTTTTCTTCTTTGGAGCCAGCTTCTAAAGTATGTTTTGGTATTTTCTGGGAATATTTGGAGGATACAAGTTTTGACAATATCTTGAAGGAAGCTCCTAAAATGTAGGAGGAGTTGGGCTTTCCTTCAGGTAGGTTTAAAATCTAAAGCTAAACTGGAGTTAGACTGAAGTAGCTTTTATTTACTCTTGTGATTGCATAGCAAAGACAGTTTCAAAGGCTGCCTGGCTAGCTTCAGGCTCCATATGTAGCTTTAGAGATTAGACAGTAGTAACAGACATTCATTCAATCCCCAGTGGAGTCGCCAATGATGTAATCACTCAGGTTGTTCCCCAAAACTTGTGAGAAAAGGGAATACGACTGAGGTAACCACTAACCAATTTTTTAGATGCAATTTCTAGCCAAATTGCATCCAGAGAGGGCTCTCTCTCTATGATTTAACTTTGTTTTTTGAAGTTTTTATGCTAGTTATGATGTGCAGAGTTTTGTTTTAAGTTTGTTTGGATGGTGATTATAAACAAAGCTAGGATGCAAGTCTGAAAGAGTTTATTCCATTGGGCAATGGAGTCTATGAAGATGGATTGCTGAGTGTGTTTCTGTGATAAAAGGCAATACTATAGAGTAAGATAATCAGTTTTGGAACAATATTGAAATCTAGAAATTGATGGGATGTAAGCTAGGGGGTAAAGGGAAGTCAAGAATCCTTTATCATGGTGGTAGAGGGAAGGTGCATGAATATTTTCAAGGAGCAGTGAAGAATTCCTTGGAAATTTTCAGAATGAAAGAATTAGTGGAAACATAAGCATCTAAGAATTTCTGTTTATCCTAATTCTGAAGAAAACATAAATAACAGCAGAAATTGAACACAAGGTGTATTTAAACAAGTTTTGGGCTATTCTTTTTCCCTGTTGTTAAGATTATGAAACATCTATGAAATTTGCAAACATAGAAAACAAAAAAACACAATTTAGAATAACTTATTGATCCAAAGAAAGACACAGGAATTCTGTAGTAGAGCTCGGAACATCAAATCCACATTCAAACAGTCCAGCAGCAGTGCATTTCAACAACCTTTGTATTAAAAAATATCAGAGTTACAACGTGGTCCAAAGAGGAAAATCACCAACCCCGAATACATTCCTTGGGGAGGTGTTTATAACAAAGAGAGTTACAAAATATCTTGTGGATAAGATATGAAGCAATAACTTCCTTTACCTACCCTGACAAAGGAATAAATGCAGAAATAAATGTAGGAGTAATTGTGGCTGTGCTGGCTGCTTTAACTGACAAGATATTTTTGACTTTTTAATGCAGGAAGTTGGCTGGTAGCTGTGTCTTCACTTTGTATTCCTTTGTTGCTATCTTGATCCTTTCACCTGCTCTTGATTTAGCTTTAATGCATCCTGATCCTCGCTTGAGCTCCTTCCTCTATATTTGCCACGTGTCTTGTCAATTGACCAAGTGAAGATAGATAGAAAGATCCAAATTACCTAGGTAAAATTTCCAGCATATTCTGCCACCACTGGTTTGCAGGCAACTGATGTCTTTGTATTTTTACAAGTGTTTCATCAGCCTCAGTATACCTATAAAAGTTAGGCTTGACTTCAAAAAGATGATTTATTTCATGTTCTATATAAAACAAACTTTCCAATTTGTTATATAAATTATGTTCGGAAGGAGGTTCTGTGTCTTCTGAAGTGCTGGATGATGCAGTGATCTGATTTGTAACATACATGTTTACCCTGTGAGCATACTGTTGATGTGATAACAGTTTTTGATTGCTGGTTAGCAAACTGGGTAGACCTTTCTGCTGCAAGATTGTGAACTTCTCTGTGAAGGCATTAATATCCATCTGCATTTCTTGGCACTTCCATTCCAAAGTATGTATAAAATTTCTCATTGTTAGCACATTCTTCACTGTCAAAATGGTGCATGTCCTGTCCGAGATCTCTAAAGCTACTAGTTGTTCTTTAGTATGAGTATTCAAAAAATGGATGAGCCTATTGGCTTGCTCAGGCATATTTCCTAATGATGCCCTGGCCCTTTGAATTTTCTCTTGGGCCCTTTCTATCAATTCAATTTGTTCATGGATTGTTTGAATTGAGTACCATTTGTCAGTAATAGACTGGCCAATCTTGGTCCACAAGATCATTTTAATGTCTGCTAGAGGTTTACGTAAGGTGAGATCCTTTTCCAATGATTTCACCTTGTTCTCTAGGGCCTTTACTTCTGTAGTTTTTTCTGACACTGTTATTTTTGACTTGTTATAGCTCACCTCTAGTTTGGCTAGTTTTTCTTTTGCCTCTTTGAGCTCTGAAATTTGAGCTTCCAGCTCTTTTACTTCTTTCATTAATTCATCCATGCCCATGCTGGTATCTGGCCCTGTTGTTGCTGCTGAAGCTGAGGTACCTATTGTTGATGCTGGGATGGTAGGAGGGACTGTTGTTGTACCTGTGGGGGAGCAGTGGCACCTATTGGAGCTGTTTGAGGTCGCTGGGAGGTCGACTCTCCCTGCTTCTCTTTAATTGCCTTCTCCAATGCTTGCTCTATTTCTACCAATCTCTCATTCATTCTCATTAGTAGACTTACCATGTCCTCTTCCTCTTTCTGTTGTGCAACTTCTGCGGTTTGTGGATGCACTGTAATTGGTAACTTTAATTGCCTTTTGAGGGCTGCAATGTCCTCCTCCTTCTTCTTGATTAGTGCTTTGATGCCCTTTGCATCCTTAGGATTATGCCCAAGCTCGATGATGATTTCTTCTAAGGACTTAATCCTATTGTCCTTAGCTAAGGAGGAAGCCTTTCCCAATTCTAATTGGGCAGAGGTATTGTGCAATGAATTTTGCAGTTTGTGAGCAAGCAATGCCTTATCTGCCAAGGTGGCATACACCATCTCCCCAGTTTGCTTATGTAACTCAATCTGGTCAATTGGGTGAATATCTTTAGAGAAAACTTCCATATTGGTTCTTATATAATCAGTAGCTGACTGGGGTTGCTGTGTCTTGGGCTTGAAATTGCTGAGGATCATTTTCTTTTCCTAAATATCATAGGTAGCCATTAACCTTTTTTGATTGGTAGGTGCTGTCCTCATTAGATGATTATAAAGCTGCATCCTCACTGGATCATTTCTAGCTTTTATATCAGTGAAAGTTTTCTTGATATCTGAGCTTTTCTTGCTTTGAGGCCTGGTGGATGAAACTTCCACGCTATGTTGCCTCTCTAGCTCTTACTGGAATGAGCTAGATGAGGTGCCAGGTAATGGAGGTGTTTGCTGCTCAGTCCTTTCCTGATCTCTCATGGTGCTTGTGCTATCTTCCATAAATTCCTCCTTTGAATAGGGATTCAACCTCTGCCTCTTATCTCCTGGTTGTTCTAATGGTCCACTGACAGGGGAATCCTCTTCTCTGTCTCTCTTTCAGCTCTTTTCCTCATTTTGAGGAGTCTGTAGCACAAGGGTTTCTGATGCCTTGGTTTGAGCTGGGGGAGCTTGCCCTTCTCCCTGTTCTTTTGTTGTGGTGGGCTGATCAGCTATGGTCTTCTGTTCTGTATCCATTACTTCCTTTCCCTTTGCTGCTAAGCTGGCCTTTCGTGATGATTGCTCTGAGCTCTCAGCAAAAGATGTATCACCTCCAATGTGCTGGGGCAGCTTGAAGTGTACCTGTCCAAAAGAGTCTAGGTCAAGTGTTTTTTCAAGCTCTTTCATTTCCTTTTCCAATTTCTCTTCTCCAGTTATCTCTTCAAACAATGTGCCTTTTAGCCACTCTTGTTGATTAGCATATTGCTGGATTTCAGGGATTGGATAGTGAACATATGCTGGTAGCTTATTTTTGACTTTCCTATAACTTATAAAATGATTGGGGTCATATGGTGCCCAATAGAAAATTTGTTTTAGTTTGAGTCTTTGCCCTAAAATCCCATTAGCCTCTAGCCAGGCTTCCCTCTGATTGAAGGTGAAAGGGCCGAGTTGATTTCTTATTTTAAGTTGTGCCTTTTTCTTGGCCTCACAGAAATGAATTACATCTGCTTGGATGAATTGTCTAAAGTATTCCAGGGCAAACAATCGCATTGGCACATATTTTGGCAATTTATAGGGGCTCAGCTCACAGCCATATATCCGGATCACAGTGTGATTCTGGTAAAAGTACTAGTCACCTTTGCTATAGCTCTTGGAGAGCTGTAGAATTCTTTGCATTTCACCAGAAAGACTATCTGGAGGACTTGTTATGAGTAAAGTTGCTATATGAATAGATCAATAAATTCACAATAAGTATAAGGAGAATAGTAAACATGGTGGAAGACTGGGGTCCAGAAGATTACAGACCTTGGCTCTCCCTTGACATCAAATTTTCTGAGGGGAACTTGAAAACTATCTGACTAATAGTAGAGCAACAAATGATATATGTATGATGTGTATTTAAACACTCTTTCTCTGTCCATTCTCATGAATTGCTCGTGGATCTTATCAGCTATGTAGGTGGCATAGTCATACCTGACAACAAGGTGTTGTCCTGGAGAAAAGATGGATAAGAGGACCAATGTGGTTTCATCTACATACTCACTAGTTTTGAATCCCAGGATGTAGGCTATCATGTCAATAATGAACTTTCCTGCTTCATTAAACCAAGTGTCCAGGTATGGAGGAGGTTCCTGAGGTTGACAACTTGGTTTCACAAATATTTTGCCAGTTCTGGTTATCTCTGCACTTGGCAATTTGGCACCTTGGTCAAGTAGAAATCCCAAGGAAAGAGGAGTCAATGGTTCAGTTGGTTTGAAGTGCAGCATCTCATTTATTGATTTGGGGGTGATATAGAATAGAACTGTCCCAGAAGAAGACACCACTGCCCTTTGAGTGGGCTCATAATTGGCATGGCACTGGTGAATGAGGTCAGGAAAGACATTTACACAAGGAAGGTAGTACATGGGCATATTGGACTCCCAAATCCCAAAGATGTCAGTTTTTTTTCTATGGCTGTTCCTGATCTCAAAAAAGGCTTGGAGATGAGATTTGCTACCCATTATGTCATTAATCTGGAAATCCTTGTCAGCTAGGGGTAACCATTCCAGTTCTTTATGTGGGGCATTAAGAGCGGCCACATTGAGGGCTACTGGAGCAGGGGCTACCATCTTTATAGGTTCTCAGGTGTTTTTGATTGAAATGTGGGTCTTTACAGTAGCCGTGGGCAAAATAGACGCCCTGGGGCTTTTTCTAGAGGATTTGCAAATTGGAGTGATTTGTTTTGACTTTGGTGGGCAGAATTTGAAGCAAAGAATGAAGCTTGGAGGGTTTTTTCTGAAAGGAATGAGTAGCAATGGTTCCAAGGCCTTTCCTTTGGCAATTATTGACCAAACAGACCTAGAGGTCGCCTTAAATGGGAGAGATTTGCTGAGTGGGGCGGAGTTGGTAGTTTTTATAGTAAAATGTGGGCAAAATAGGAGTTTCAGTGGGCAATATTGCAGAGGGAAGTCAATCAGGGAGCTTGGGAGAAAGACTCAGGTGTATACTTTTTTTTCTCGGCTCGCTGGGTGAATTGTACAGAGAGGTATGCAATGTGCATGTTTTTCGATGAATAAGTGGTCCTGGTGTGTTTATGTGTAGGTGGCAGGGCGAATTTTTGACAAGTTTCTAGGTTGCCCTGACAATTTTCACAGCAAACATTTGAAAATCAGAGGGTTTTTCATAGGGCTATGGTAAATACCTGTTTTCACAATGCACTGGAGTTACTTGTTGGTTGGGAGACGATTTGCACAGTGGGGCACTGAGCTATGGTGGTCGAGGTGGTGGACTGAAGGTTTGCTGGTGAATTCATCGTCATTTGCATGCAAAATCTCAGTAAAATAACACAATGACAATGGTAAAAACAAACAATTTTATGGGTTTTTTTAACAAAAATTGGATTTATGGGCTTTTTGGTGCTTTTTTGTGATGACGCCATCATGACGTAGATTTTTTGTCGTAAAAGTGTGCAAATGACTTAATAGATTTGGCAGGAAAGCTTTCAACCAACTGTTTACCAGCAGATGCACCAAAATGTTATCTCAAAATCTGACCCTGGAAGGTTGCAGACCAGGAAGACCTCAAGTAACTATTTCAAACCTACTTTAGGCTGAGGCTTAGCCTCCCCAACCAGAGAGGGCTCTCTCAAAGGAATAATGTTTTTGATTATGATTAAGATGGCTAACTCTTGTGAAACGAATGTAAAAATATGAGTGGTGGAAACACAATTAGAAACTATCCATTGGGCTTATGGAGTCAACATCATTTCATTATAACAATGGTATCAACCTTACATAGAAGTCAGGGCATTCAGGATTCAACACATTTAGAACATACCAGAAACATATAGGACCACATAGTCTATGAATGTATACCGGAAATTAGAGCACCATGAGTGAGTTCGAAGTGATTACACATTCATACCACTGCAAATATTGGGAAAAGAACAATACAACACATTCTGAACATCGAATCCCTCCTGAGTCCTGAGAAGCAAAGCCAATCTTGTATTACTAAAACATAGTCTTTTCATAAAGCCAAATATCAGAGCTTTTTTCAATAAATTTCCAATGCTGAGTACATTGCTCTTTCTCCTATTTATAGAATTCTTTACATAGCTGAGATTCCTCCTCCAGCATGAGGGGAACTCGAATTCTACTTCCTATGACACCTATTCAACTTTAACTACCTATTAAATGTAACAAACTTCTAACTAGACTTTTTAGAAACCTAAGGCAATTAGGAGTCTAACTCCATATCATGCTAATAATAGCATTAATTACAATAAATTCTCATTCTTTGACAAGTGGTCTCTTTTAATTTAGCTGTGGTGGATGTTTGTAGCTGCCTGCTGGCCCTTAATGTCACATCTCTCAATTGCTCCTAAAAAGTAGGAATCTTCCCCTGTCTATCTGCTTTTGGTTTTCCTCAAAGATATTCGAAACCCATGAACCATGTCCTTCTTCTTTGATCGGCCAACAATATATTTGGGGTGCCATGTTCTTCATGCGCTGTAAGCCTTTCCCATGTATATGTGTGATGATAAAACTTTTTCAATTTTTGCCTGAAGTATGATGAACAATATTTGGCTGTGATCAGTTTTATGACAAATGGCTTATGGTTTATATATGCTTTTCCTTTGCTTGTTTTGTCCTTGATGAATGCTTGCACATTGTGAATGATCCTTTTTTGAAGTCCCTTTTCAATTTTTTTTTTCCCTTGATTACTCAAAATTGGTCGACTAAGTTTGATTATGCAGCTACAGCAGTTTCGTAGCGCGCTACGAAACCGCTGTGCAACTTCAAAACACAACTTACTTTCCAAATTTCACTGTCTTGAGCCTCTTTATATTTCTGGTTCCAGCTCTCAGGTTTGATTGACTCTTTGGATGTATCTTGCCTTCTTTTTCTTGAAATCAACCTAGCTTTGGGCTATCAAATACAGTTTCAACAAATAATGCTAAATAAAACAAACTGAAATACATTGACCAACTGTAACCTTGCATTGCCAATATAATGGTAAGTGAAGATGACGTAAGATATAAGCTTTTGTTCATGAGAAGCTATGCGACTATCAATCTCCTTACTTGGTATCTTCTTTATCGTAGCTATCAACTACTACAGTATGTTTATGAATTAACTTGTCCTGCTTTTCTTTCTCTTTATGAATCAACTCTTCTACCTTGGGCAAAATATGCAATGCTTGGGAGGAAGACTGCAAGAAATCAAGTATCGACTTAAACTCCTTTCGCAGTATCTTTGTCAGAGGAAGGTAGTCAAATAGATTTGTAAAAGTGTTGATCTAGGAGAATTGGCACATCATCTGGAGTAACATAGCCATACCAATGACCAGTAACTTCACCATCAGCAATTGGACCATATATTATAAGGTTCTCAGCATATTTGTGACCACCACCGTGTGAGTATGGACTCACAGCTACATGATCTTTAAGGCCTTGAGATTCTATATCTTCTTTTAATATCTTGATAAGAGCAGGTCCACAAACACCACACCTTCGATCTCGACTAGTATGTGAACACACAAAGATATGTGATCCAGTGAGTATTTCAGGATTTCCTGAAAGCCACTCTGTATCTTTGACAATCACCTCTTCCACAAAGGTATCAACATCAAAGCGTGTCAACCCCTTGTATCTGATCATATCTAGGAATATCAAAACATCTCCGTTTGAAGTCTCTGTTCCATCCCACCCCTCGCATATTGTAAAGTGTGTTTGCTTGAGCAAGTGGGATGACTTTCCACGCTACCTTCAATGTTCTTATTAGTTAGCTTCATATCCAACTCATCGCATTGAACATTTTCCTCCAGTGTTGAGTTCTGATAGCAATTAGTAGCACTGCTACCCTGGCAGCAACTTGCTACTTCATTCTGGATACCATTTATTACGTCACCATTCTCATTGTAGGACCCTACTTCTTTCTCAGCTTTTTCCAAACCTATTTCATTTTCAACTTTCTGCAACTTAGTTTCCTTATAGTATGGTAATTCTATCCTTGTAGTGCACTTTCAAAGCAACCATCAACGACATGGTCTCAACAGAGTAGTATCGATGATCAACATAGTCACCCATGAAGAGATAGTTGGTATCAAAATCCTTGCCACTAATGCGAAAGAGCTTTATCAGATCATGGAACCAATGTAGCATCAGCTGCCTTCCGAACAGCTTTGCAAGCTTTTACACCTCCAGTCCGTGCGAGATCACGCAATGAGGTCTCAAGTTTTTCACTGATAGTTAAGCACAGATTCATGACATTTTGTAGGTGCTGAATGGCATCTTGGACCTCGTCTCGCATGCCAAGACAATGAAATCATCATCCTCACAAAGCTCCACAACATTTATATCTGGATTTGCAGTTACAATCTATTTTTCAGTAGGGAGAAATTTGTTTTGTTTGAATTCCATATCTCCAATAGCCCTTGCCAAATTTAGGCTTCCATTGATACATCTAGCAATGAATGAATCCTCCAGCTCGAAGAATTCGATCCCTTTTGATCTCAAGCTCTGTCTTGTGATCTCGTGACAAGTTGTATGCCTGACCCTTTCTTGAGAGGACACAATGGGAATCACCAGCATTTGCCACAATAAGCTAATTATTTTGAAAAAGTAAAACACATGCTGCACTTCCAGAAGTTAGCCCAGAAAAATCAGCATGTGGTCCCTATTCAAATGCCTAGTCATCTTCTTGATCTTTATCTTTGTTATCTATGTTTCTTGGAGAAGAAGACCAAATAAATCCCTCTAATAAGCCAGTGAATTTGTTAAACTTATCCCCAAGTATAGCTAATTTCCTCCAGCCCCTTTGCCCACACATCATCTCATCCATCCTGTAAAATGCTCTTCGAAGATTTCCACATAAATCACCATTTGTGTAGGCCTCACTCTTCAACACTTGTGAATGAAGATATTTTAGAACCGCCTTCTGATAGATAGTTCCATCAAGTTCCTTTTACTTTGTGACTTTCAAATTCAGGATACCTGATAAGATGTTTATGATATTTGGCACTTGTTTAAGTAAAGGTAGCGTAAATAATTGCTCACGTGTCCCACTTTGAGTTACGTCATTCAGGAGCAATTGAGCCAGTGAGTTGAAGAGGCTATATCCACCTTCTCGGTCTAAAACAAAAGCAATAAACATCCCAACTGTGTGACCAACGAAAAATAACAGAAGAAGAAACGGAGCTTAACTATTGCTACCTTTTTCCAAGATGGCAAAAATTTGCATTCCCATACCAAGCACTCTTGAGAATATGTGTATGCAGAATGGAACATGATACAAGATACTCATGAAAATGCACTGGATATGGGACCAATGATAGACTAAAATAGAGAATTGACCCCTTTCAACTTACTAACAAGACTCTTATTCAAACCGTTTAGACTCTAAAACCAGATGAAAAGACTAGACCCAAAACTGACACCAACCCTTTGACCAATTTAAAATATTGATGTTTAGAATTTAAAATATTTTTCTTGAGTGATAATAGTGTGGCGGGGTACGGAAGGTGACGTGGCAGATGACTTGGCGCTGAGGTGGCAATAGTGACGTGGAGCTGACGTGGATGTGACATCATCGGATGATGTCAACGGCGGGGAGCAAGGGCGGTAAGTGGTTTTATTGCATCGCTTTTCGAGTAGCGGCGGTATTGAGTGGGGGGTCGCTTTACATGTGGGTGAGCGACATGTGTCCTTGGTACAACGGCTAAACCGCCATTTTCCCAGAACATAAAGTTCGGGCGCTGGGGGCATCGTGATACAGTTCAGCACCGTTGGATCTGAGAGCCCCGATCCAATGGTCGACGACGAATGGAAAGTTGTGGGGGTGCGGCATGGGGACCCACCTTAATATATTTGCACTGTGTAATATTTTTGCAGGGTTTTTTAGTGTATTTCAGCTTTGGACTGCGGCCGGTCGTTTATTCATATAACCAAAGGTTAAATGAAACCCAAGGTTTTTATGCGCGCTAAGGGTTATTATAAGGTTCCAGGTGAACCTTATAGTTCCCAAAAATCTTTATTATATGGCTATATTTCCAAGGGTTGGGATATTGGTTTTTTGGGGATTTTTTATGTATTTTATACAATAGGGGGAGGGAAAAAGTTATATAGGAGTTGTATAGTAGAGTTAGGGGGTTAATATGAATATGTAGAATGGATATGTATGGACAAAGGCTAAGTTTATAGAGTGAAAAATTAGGCATAGGGGAATGAAAGGGTACCATGTTATGAAGTTTTTAGGAAAACTTGGCAACATGGAATAAATTTTTTTACACAAGAAATGTGGCTTGTTTTGCCTAGGTGAAAACACAATTTCACTTAGTTTTGTCTATGAAATGAAGTGGACTAAAGGCAATGAGCAGATTTCATTGCCTTGGGGGGAATGTTAGTAAGTGTTTCTTGGAAAAATGGGGAGGGAAATTAGTCATGCTCCATTTGTTTTGTAACCACTTTTCCATGGCACCTTATGATTTTTATGAGATGAAACTTGTTCCAAAGGAGCAAATTGCTCATAGTCCTGCTCCTCCCACATCAAAAACTGCCTACCCAGCCTAGTACACCTGACATTTTTTTCTTCATTTTCATTGGGTGCATTTGAACTAGCAAACCGTGATTCTTCTCTTTTCTTTTAGCTTCCCTCCTATCTAAGTCTACCCTTATCTCTTCCAGGGCTCAGATTAAGCTGTTGAGACCCTTTGCTTCTCTACCTAACTACTTGTCTGCCAAGCTTGAGCTGTTTGTACAGACCATTATTCTCTATCTTAAGACAAGTAAATTCAAACATGATCTAGCCAGGATTAGACTGTCTGGCTATTCATCAACTGTGGTAAGAGTTAACCACCAGTATATTGTGAATTTCTACAAAATATGGAACTTTGCAGCATGGAAAGAATGAACATATTTGGCACTTCTTCAGTCAATCATGTAAAAAGAAACCTATTGGTATAGGAAGCTAACAGCCCTAGAGTTCATGCTCATTAAAAAATGAACCCACTTTCGGTAAATAACCTTTGTGATCGCATTACTATCAGCTTTTGAGCCTTGGTCATGTTCTTACGATCACCTCCACTTTTTAGCCGATCATCTGCCTCCACTTGATTATTTACCCTTTTGAGGAACAATTGCGACAAGTGATTTTGTTAGCCATCTTCTTTACACTGCCATGATTGAAAAGTTTGAAACCTTACCTAGAACCAACTACTACCCGAAAATATCACTCGTTCCTCAAAGATGAGTCTCTTTTAAGCTCTTTTTAGACTCGTAAAATATACAAATATTGTCGAGCAATTGGCCTCTCCAGCTCGTTAAAGTGATTAAAAGTGCCATCCCTCCTCTATATTTTAATCTTTTTGGACCTGAGGGATCATTACACAAAAATATCGAGTGCTTGTCTTTCTCGGCTTGTTAAAGTGATCAGAAAAGTCATCCCTTTCGTATTATTTTATACTTTTTCGGGCTTAAGGGATTATACTATGAAAAAGGATTATTGGAGTTTCCTTTCTGTCTCTTTTCAAACTCTCTAAAATTGAAAAGGACCAAGTTATCTTTGTCGTTAAAATCGTTAAAACAATAGCGACAAACTTGTCCATTATAGACAAGAGGGAGTTTCACTATTGCTAGGCTCACTAAAACATAGCGACAGGTTTGCCTGAAAGGGAAAATTATATGACAAGCATATGTTATCCTCCTCAAGCTTGACGAAAATAAAGAGGTGCTGGTTAGAAATGATTGGAGAAAAATTGGGAAGAAAACTTGAAGAAATTTATTGGTAGCAGGTCGCTTCTGAACATGACACTTTAACTCCATCACCATGATTGAGTCGGGTTGGGTTATTCCGTTCACCGGTCATATCACCATTGGTCCTCCGTAACATCCATTTTAGGGGTTAACACTTCCAATCCATTGTCAATATCACCGCTATGTTAAAGAGAAGTCGCTCAGAGAATTCACCAACCCAGCTTACGCCTCATTCGCTACAATACCTTCACGCTCGATTCTTTCATGACTGCCACCCTGAACCTTGTATCATCAGATCGTTTTCACCTCCACAAAATCATTTTCTTCGTTCCGTGTCATAGATGTGGGATTCATTAAGGCCCTCCTACAATAGGTCACTTCTTGTCGACATTAGCTCATTATCCAAGAAGTCGACTTAGGAACATCCCTTTCAGTGCTTTGAAGCTTACATGCCTCAATGGCAAGTTTCTCACTTCTGGTGACAGGTCTACATCAATGGCCTTCGACTGAAAGATTTTACGTGGTGTTCGACATTAGCTCATGTATTCACACCATGTGAATTGTACTTTAGTACCTTGAGGGTCATCATCATTATCGGTGATTCCTCTCGCACCTGTTAATAGCTTACATCATTGGCTGGGAATCAGGCGATGTCTTTCCATGTTCGACATCAAAACATCTTTTCACATGGATCGACTTGTACTTCGGGCGAAGATTGGACGAGTTTGAAGGCCCCGGATCTAGTTTCATCCATCCAGGCTGCAATATATTAAGGAAAAATAAAGACATCAAATGTACATCATAACTGCACAGATAATCATCCAAGCCAAGGGATGATGGCTCTACCAAAATCATCAGTTTGCCACACAGACGGTTGTCTGCCCTATGTACATGAAAATGAATCTATAAAGCTAAGCATGGGAATGCTCGCCTCAGCTAGATCATGAAAATATTATGAAGATAATGTATTGTATTGTATCTTATTACGGGTCACCTTCCAGTTCGAAAAACCTTGGATCCTCATGATAAAGCATTTCACTTGGCATCAAAAGATTTACGACCTCATGCTTTAGGGGGAAACTGTTATAGACATATTTGGGCACTGTAACCCCAATCACATATGTCCATAAACCAAGGGCTTCCAAACCCCTAAAAGTATTGTTTCATACCCTAAAGGAACAAGGTAAATTGATTACATCATTTCCTAGAAGTTCTCCCTGAAAAAATATTCAGAACTGGTCAAAACTAAACCATCTCACCTGCTCCATGGTCAGGGTGTGATGCATCTCACCTATTGCACATGGGGGTGCGATGCATACTGAAAATCCCTTCTATAGGGTGCGATGGGTGAGAGTAGACAAATGGAAGAGGCAGTTTGCTAGGTGGAAACCCAGAGAATCTTCTAGAAACTGCTCATATGACACTTGCCTCTCTAAATTCGCCCAGGGATGAGTAAGAGATCATGAAATCTCCAAGTGAACCAAGAACTATCAGAGAAATGACACTAATCAAAACCCAGAAGCTGACTCACCCACTACAAATATCTATATATGGATCCCTCATCTTAGAGATCCAGAGGCTGGAATTTTGTATTTTGTAAGGAAGTGTTGTTGGTTTCTCTGTAAAGCATTGTATTGTTGGGTGATCTAGCTTTTCATGAGGTGAAGACGGCTTCAATGCTGGGAGGATGGTGCTGGATCAGACAACTGGGTTGTAATCCTCTCTTCTACTACTTCTATCAATAAAGCTATTTGAGTTTTCCTCCATATACTTGTATATTCTTGAATCTTGTATTTGTGTACGAATTTGTATGGTTAATGTACATCTAATTCTACATTGTTTATGGTTATAGATCTCTATGCTTTGATGGTATTTTTCTACTTTGACTCTACAGGTGTTCTTTGAAGCGGGACAAGTGAGGAAAGAGTGGCGAATCTCTGTCAAAGGAGGGAGGAAACAAGCAAGGAGCCAAGTGAAAGACTGAGGTTGGTACTCTCTACTTCTCTCTCATCTATCTCTCATAAAGGAAAGCACAAGTAACTTTAGTTTGTTTGTTTCTACGATAGATACCTGTCTTAGTGGGACTAGTAGCTTTGAATGGACACTAGTTTTCCCGATTAGAAGTGGGATGTGGAAGTCCCTGACTGGGTTGACTTTTGCATATGTTAATACAAGTTATTTTCCTCATTAATATTTATGAGCACATGTACTGGATATTAAGTGATCTTATGGCTGATTTGTCATGGTTTATATGATGGTTATATGCATGATTCTGTGATGTGCTCTAACTATGGCTCTTGTTCATGATTGATGAATGGATGAGATTACAAGTGTTGTTACAACTAGCTAGAGAGGGCATTGAGCCTTCTTAGTGATTCTCAGATCAAGTTCAATTTTTTTTTATCAGATATTCATTCATGACCTATAGCTTATATGTGTATCATATGTTTGATGAAATGTCTATCTTGCAATAGGCATGTATTAGTAAATATCTTGTTCAATTTTTGGATGGTTAGCCTTGTCATCACCGTATTTATGCTTTTGGAAACTTACAGGAAGTTATTGGTAGTGGTGCAAAGGATTTACTAATAAAGTGGCATAGATCTTGCGATCACATGAACATAACATCGAATTTTGGGCTATAACTGCACGCATACAAGCTTATGGGTGCAGTTGGAGCCTAGTTAAGGGTCAAGGGTGCAGTTCAGCTGTAAGCCTAGTGAAAAGAGTTCCATCTCAGGGATTGATGACCTGGGGTGCATGGTAATTTCCTGAGTGATATATAGTCCTTGAGGGATGTTAGTTTATTGTCACTTTATAGGCCCCACTTCCATAACTAGAACTTGGAGGTCAGGTCATACCATAGTGACACTCAACTCATATTTACCCTAGAGAGTTTATAAAATTGTGTAAATGTGGGGTGGGGCATTACATATTGGTATTAGAGCTTCCAGCTTCAAACACTTGGAATGGATTGGAAAAAATTATATTTTTATACATGCATTGTGATGGTTATGATTATCATGGATGTGGTTATTATTGCAGTTTTGTGTCATCATGCATGATGTTTAGATGTTGATATGTTGATGTCATTATATATATATTTTTCTAATATGGGATAACTTGTGAAGATGAGATAACCTCCCCTAAGATATACTGAGGTATGGTTTGATCATGTTTTCTATTCAATTTATCTAACATGGTATGTTTGTAGGAAGAAGAAGATTAGAGATGAAGAGCATAATGATGGATTACATTTCACATGACTCTCTTTACAGACAAATTGAGTGGTAAGGAGATGAGTATTCTCTTGATATAGAAGATACATTGAGAATTTTGAAGGTAGAAACTAGAAGTTGTAAGGTATATAATAACAAGCTAACTGAGACACAAGAATGGATTTCCAAAGCTTAGGAAAGGTAAGTCAAGGTTAATGTAGTGATCCTTCAGACCCTATCATATTTGTAGAGATATGGACAGTTCTAGATTATTCATGGGCAGGAGGAAAGGACCAACTGGGCAGATGGTAGCAGGTTTCAATTAGGATATAGGTTGGACAAAGATGATATAGCCAGAGGTGGCAGATGGATGGATACATATGATAGGATAGATAATGCTTATGAGTTCTATTATAGTTATGGTTCAGAGTGACATCATCATCATCACTTCCATCTTCCTTATAGGAGGAGTGAGCAGAATTATTTTCGAGAGGAGTGTAAGAAAGTCAAGCTCCTAATTTTGATCGAGAGATGAAGAATTCATAGGATGCAAAAGCATGACTGCTTGGGATGAAGAAGTTCTTTGAATTGCATGATTATTTAAAGAATATGAAAGCCAAGATAGTGATATTTAGTCTCAAGGGAAAAAAAATATCTGGTGGGAAGATGTGAAGCATGTCAGAGGCATCAAGGTAGAAGAGTTGAGTTGGTATGAGTTTCAATGACTCTTTAGGAAGATGTACTTGTATGAGAGATATTATGATTGAAAGGCTAAGGAAATCTATGAGTTAAAGATGGGTTCCATAATAGATGAAGAGTAGACAACTAGATCTCTAGATCTATTGGGGTATGTGCCTTATCTCAAGGATGAGAAGAAAAAGGTCAAAAGGTTCATCAATGGATTGTAATAACATTCAAGGATCAAATTGAGTATGATGAGCCTCAGTCATTGCAGGAAGTCATCATGAAATTGAATAATTTTAATGAGTAGTCTAAGTGCAAGTATGAGCCAAAGTGTGATTGGAAATGAAATGAGAAGGATAAAGGAAAATGGCCTCAGAAGTGAGGAAGAACTCAAGATGCAGGTGAGAAGGAAAATATGGCTCCTTACAAGAATCTTAATGTAGCTGAGAAGGGACATGGACATCAGTTTAGAGAGAAACAAAATAAAGGTAGTGGAAAAGAACCATTGCAGTGTTGGATTTGTGGCAAAGTCCATCAAAAGAAGGATTTCCCATTCTACCATGGTGGTAGACCACATATCTATAGTGCTCAAGAGATGCAAATAGTTGGGGATGTTGGTCAAAGAATTCCTCAGATGTATGCAACACTTGATAATAGACAGACAAACCATCAAGCATCCATTATTGAGATGGAAGAGTCTTGGTTGGTGTAGTTGGCTATATGGACCAAGAAAAGAGTTCATCATTGGGTGAGAGCTTATGCATTTGAGCTGAATGGTATGCCTACATCGGCACGTCTAAATGTGCTTCCTTTGGGATCAAATATTATACTTTTTGGCATGGATTAGTTGTTTACTCATAGTAGCAAGTTTAACTTCTATGAGAAGGATATTAAGTGCTTGGATAATGATGGAGAAACGAGAATTTTGCAGGGAAAGAATAAGGCTACATTAGTCAGAATGGTTAAAACCATGCAAGTTAAGTGCAATTATAGGAAAGGTTGTGTACAGTCTACAGTGCATGTTTCTAGTGACAAAGCTAAATATGTTAAGGATGATAATGTCTTGAAGAGGTTTCCTATTTTATAACAGTTTTAGGATGTATTTGTTGCAGATTTCTCAGAATTACTGTGTCATATGGGAGTGGATTTCTCTATTGAGTTCGTACCAGGAGAAACACTAGCATCAAAAGAACCTTACTAGATGAGCACTCTAGAGTTGGTGGAATTGAAGTTGCGACTTAAATAAATGCTTGATAAGGTATACATAAGGCCAAGTGTGTCACCTTGGGGTAAACTAGTGTTGTTTGTAAAGAAGAAGGATGGTACTCTCAGACTATGCATTGATTGTAGGTATATGAACAAGGTGACGATCAAGAATAAGTATCCATTGTCGCAGATCGATGAATTGTTTAATCAGTTGAAGGGAGAAATAGTGTTTTCAAAGATTTATTTGAGATCAAGATATCAACAGGTGCACATCAAAGAAGAAGATATCTACAAGACCATGTTCTGTATGAGGCATGGAGATTATGAGTTTGTGGTGGTTCCTTTTGGTATTATTAATACTCAAACCACATTTATGTGCTTGATGAAAAATGTGTTGTGTCCTTATGTGGACAAGTTTGCGATAGTGTTCATTGATGATATATTAATATACTCCAACAATGAGGAGGAGAAAGCAGAGAACCTAGTAGAAGTGTTGAGATTGTTGAGAGAGAATCAATTGTATGCCAAGCTTAGAAAGTGCAGTTTCTTTCAGACTCAGATTCATTACTTGGGGCATGTTGTTTCCAAGGAAGGTATAGTAGTGGACCCAGAAAATATTAAAGCTATCATGGAATGGTATACTCCTGGGAATGTGGATGAGGTCATATCATTCATGGGACTAGTAGGTTATTATAGGAGCTTCATTAGGAGCTTCTAAAGGTTTTCCTATCTTATTACATCCTTGTAGATAAAAGGAAATGCATTTGGATGGGTTGAGGAGTGTGCAACTAGTTTTGAGTATTAAATAATTTTCTTGCAATTTCTCCAATTTTAAAGATTGTGTATCCTAATAAGGATTTTGTAGTATGTATTGATGCTTGGAAGAAAGGACTTGGTGGAACCCTGATTTAGGAAGTTGTTGAAAATGCAGCAAGAAATTCTTAATTTAATTTTGCATTAATTAAATTAGGAGAAATTCGAATTCTAATTTCAGTAAAATACTTGGAGGGAATTAACTGAAGTGATATGGAACTTATCATTTAGTTAAATTAGTTAGTCAAAGTAGGAGACACTTGACTTATGTTTAGTTATGATTGATTGCTAATTTATAGCAATATATTTCAGTTAATTTGAGTTATTGTGATTTTAACTAGCTCTAAGTAGTTAAGAACTAGTGGAGGATCAAATAGTGGGGTGTGTTCACCAGTGATAAACAAGTTAACTAATCAATCAATCCATAATAATTGATGTATGTATATAACTTGAGTTAACCAATTGAGATTGGAGTTCAAGGGAATTTTACTATCAATTGTATACAATCCCAAATTGTACAGGTGGTGCATGCAGTCAGAGAAGGGGCTACATGGATTGTGTAGTTATGGATTGGGAATTTTCCTAAATAATAAGGGATAATTCCTTGAGAAATAGCACAAGGAAACATGGAATTGGGCAGGATTGAAATTGGTTAAGTATTAACCATAACGAGTCTGTGAAGCAATGAGATAGATTATGCTAGTGCAAAGGTTGATTAGGATTGAGAAAGCATTGTATTTCTTCGCTATTTGTTGCATAATGAAATAAAAATAGGAAGGGGTCTTGAGAACTTTCTTTCCCATAGATAAATATCTGAGCATATTTGATTGAATATTCTCTCATGTTTATGTTGTGATTTCTTGATCAATTAAATTTTCTTTCCGCTGATGAGTAGAGTATATTCAAGTATTTTGTTTTAGTAAATTACATTAGCAATTTGAATCTACAAGGAAAATATACATGGTATCAGAGCATGAATAAAAAAAGAGAGAAGAATTCAAAGTTTTCTTTGCAGGTGAATCGAATTTGCAGGATCATTCTTTAGATCTAGTAGGATGTCTTTCTATGGCATGAGACTTGAATATGCCCTTGAGGTAGCTCGAACTATATTTCTAGGAAGGACAGGATGGATGCATTCTTGGAAGATAACGAGCTCAAGGAATTCATAGATCATGATATCCCGATGGCTTCAACATCAGATGCTAAATATCTAGTAGAATGGAAGAAGTGTGTAGCAAAGGTGAGGAGGATCATATCGGAGGGAGTTGGAGATCATATTTTCTTGAATTTACATGGGAAAGAGACTTCATATGTAATGTGGCAATCCTCTATATACTTGTTTCAGAAAAAAAATGACCATAGGAAGTTGGCACTAAAGGAAAATCTTTGGAAGATCAATATGGAAAAGGGCGACACAATACCATAGTAGTTTCACCTAATGTCGAGATGAACTTGGGAGTGTTGGTATTAAAGTAGTATAAGAGATATCATGAGCCTAGATATAATAGGCCTCCCAAGAGATGGCATAACTACCAGGATTCGGTAAATGGGAGGGAGAAGCTAGAAAATTGGGAATGCCTTTGGTCAGATTCAGTACAGGAGGAGATAAGGCAGAATGCCAGAGATGGGACCTCATCCAAAGAAGTGGAAGAGAAATTTGTATTATTCAACAAAGGAAAGAAGGTCAAGGGAAATAAATCCCAAGGTGATTTTGATTCCAACCAAGAGGGAAAGAAGGAATACTTGTCCAAAATCAAGTGTTTCAACTGTCATGAATTCAAGCACTAGGCGACAAAGTGTCAACCCAAGAAGGAGAGCAAGAAGGAGCCTACGGTAGCAGTAGCAGGTGAATATTTGGATTCACAGTTTGAGCTTGATTTCAACCTCATCACATGCATGGTGAGCACAAGGATGGGTAGTGGGTGGTGCTTGGATAGTGGTGTCTCATTCCACATGATGGGAAATGGAGAGTTTTTCAGTGACTTGGAGAAGAAATATCTCCATAGGAACATTGAGTTTGGAGACTATAGAAGGTATAGTGCTACTGAGATCACTATAGTAACCTTTCAGAGGGAATCACACTCCCCTATCAGGCTCAAGGATGTGATGTTTGTTCCGGGTCTAAAGAAGAATCTAATATCTGTTGCAGTTTTGGAAGACTGTGGTTACAATGTGATCTTTAGCAAAAGGAAAGTATTCCTAAGACACACAACCACAAGACAGGTGAAGCAAATTTGTGCTTAAGTCAATAAATTGCATGCACTTGAGGTAGAAGATGCATGGAAATATTTTAGGAGCAAGGAAAGGGTTAAAGACTTGGTGGTTTAGAGGGAGCATGATTTAACTCTCAAAATGGAGCCTCAAGAAGTTGTGGAGCAACAAAAAAATGGAAGAAGAAATGAAGCAGAGTGAAGACGTCCACTAAATAAGAGACCTCCAATAGAGGGATATTTTGAGCTAAGTGGGCAAAAGGATCACATGCAACCATACCTCTAGGTGTGAGTTGGGGTGATGTGAATCCTTAGTCCAAGAGTTTTAGGAATTTGGGCAGGGTCTTTGAGGTGCTTTTGTTTCATGGATCATTGCCCTTGCTACAGGGGCCCACAATATTTAGTAGAAGAAGGATTAATGTCAATTAGATATTGAGGAGTGTAGATAAATGTTTACAACAGAGAAGATAGGCTCAATAGTAGAGTCAGCAACACAACAATTTTCACAGTAGGCAATTGCAGATTGATTCAATTTTTTTTTTAATTTTTTGGATGCTTTTCAGTTGCAGATGTTGTAGTGGCAGCAACAATAGTGATAGGTGTTGCATGCAATACAATCCAAAGATGTTGGATCAGGGTAGATGTGAATCCATTTCTTGCTGAGAGGGAGTGTTGAAAATGGAACAATAAATTTCTAATTCAATTTTTCCTTAATTAAATTAGGAGAAATTCAAATTCTAATTTCAGTAAAATACTTGGAGGAATTTAACTGAAGTGATATTGCACATATCATTCAATTAAATCATTTATTTCAAGCAAGAGACACTTGAGTTAAGTTTAGTTATGATTGAGTTCTAATTTCTAGCAATCTATTTTAGTTAGTTTGAGTTATTGTGAGTTTAACTAGTTCTAACTGATTAAGAACTAGTGGAGGATCAAATAGTGGGGTGTGTTCACCAATGATCAACTAGTTAACTCATCAATCAACTGAAATTAATTGATGCATGAAGATAAATCGAGTTACCCAATTGACATTGGAGTTCAAGGGAAGTGTATTATTAGTTGTAGACAATTCCAAATTATACAATTGGTGCAAGCAATCTAGAGAAGGGCCTACATGGATTGTGTAGTTATGGATGAGGAATTTCCCTAAATAATATGGGCTAATTCCTTGAGAAACAACGCAAGGAAATAGGGACTTGGGCAAGCTTGAAATTGGTTAAGTATTGACCATAACTAGTCTCTGAAGAAGTGAGATAGATTGGACTAGTGCAGAGGTTACTCAGGCTTGAGAAAGCATTGTATTTCTTCTCTATTTTTTGGCTAATGTAATACAGATAGGAAGGGGTTTTGAGAATTTTCTTTCCTCGAGATAAATATATGAGGATATGTGATTTATCTTGTCTCATGTTTATGTTGTGATTTCTCGATTGATTAAATTTTATTTCTGTTGATGAGTAGAGTAGATTTAAGTCTTTTGTTTTAGTAAATTGCATTAGCAGTTTGAATCTAAAAGGAAAATCTACATAAGGATAGGTGGTATGTTATGAGTCAAGGAAGTTGAATGAGCATGAACAGAACTATGTGACTCATGATCTTGAGTTCGAAACTATCATTCATGCATTGAAGATGTGGAGACATGATATCCTTCGCATGAGGTTTATTCTGATGAGTGATCATAGTGGAATGAGGTACTTGTTTGACCAACCTAATTTGAATGCTAGGAAATCTAGATGGTTGGATATTCTCAATGAGTTTGACTTTGAGATCAAACACATCAAGGGAAAGGAGAACATGGTTGTAGATTCTCTTAGTAGGAGAGTGGAGGTAAATCATATTTCAGTTGTGAGATCTTATGGGACAGATTTACAAGAGAAAATCTTGCATGCAAGGAAACATGATGAGAGGTACCAGTAGTTGGAGTAGAGGTTGAAGCAACAGGGTGAAGGTGATAGGGATGAGGAATATCACCTCACGGCAAATGGCTTAGTCAGATTTAGGAACACGATTTATGTTCGAGATAGCAATGAGCTCAAGAAGCTTATCTTGAGGGAGTTTCATGTCAAACCATATTTAGGTCACCGGGGATATCATAAGACATTGACAACTGTTAATAAGTTCTATCATTGATTGAATTTAAATAAATAAGTGGTTGAGTTTGTTGCTAGATGCTTAGACTGTCAATAAGTAAAAGTAGAGTGTAAGTATCCATCTAATCTATTACATTCTATTATGTATCTAGATGGAAATGGGAGGTCATTTCCATGGAATTCATTATAGGATTTCCTAGGATATCCAGGAAACATGATTCCATCATGGTTGTGGCTGATAGGTTAAGAAAGGTAGCTCACTTTATTGCAGTGAAGTATACAAATTCATCTAGTGAGGTAACTCAAATATCCATCATGGAGATAGTAAGGTTGCATGGTGTTCCCTAGAAGATCATATTAGACAGAGACGCAAAGTTCACTTCCAAGTTTTTGAAGGAGCTGTTTGCAGGCTTGGGGATAAATTTAGCTTTTAGTACAACTTATCATCCGTAAACAAATTGACAGATAGAGAGGGTCAACAAGATTATTAAGGATATGTTGTGGATGTATTTCATGCATCAACAGAGGAGGTGGGAGGATTATCTTCCACTGGTAGAGTTTGCATATAATAATGGGTATCAGGAATCCTTGAGGATGAGTCCATTTGAGGAAATTTACAGGCGAAGTTGTAATACTATTAACTAGAGTGATCCAATGAACAAAGTGTTGATTGGACCAAATAGGTTGGCTAACATGGAATATGAGAGGCAAGTTATTAAAAGTAATTTAAAGGAAACACAAGAAATGAAGAAGAGTTATGTAGATTAGTACAGAGCATTCAAGGAATTTCAGGTTTGGTAGCTTGTGTACTTGTGTATCAAACCCAAGAGGAGATCCTTGAGGATTAGATCATGTGCTAAGATTACACCTGGGTTTGCGGACCTTTTGAGATCCTTCAGAGGATTGGAACAATGGCCTAAAGACTTGAACTACTGCCAACAATGAAAGTCCATGATATTTTCCATGTTTCATTACTTATGAGATATCTGCAAGATGTTGATCATGTGATTGATTGGTCTCACTACTACATTTGGGCGGAAATTTCGACGACGGAATTTGACAGAATGGCTAAATCAAAAAAAGTGTTGAAAGCTAAATGATTCTTTTTGTTTTTTTTCCAAAATCCCGACTATCATCGAATATTAGACAGTATGCCCTATCTCATCGATTATCAGAAGTTTTATTATAATCCCTCATGTCATCGAATAATTGATGGTAGTTCTTTTACCGTCGGATAACTGACGGTATATCCAATATGGAAACGTGTTGTCCAATTTCCTACAAATGGTAAATAGCCATTGCATAATGTTCAATTCCACCATTAATGGCTTTAAGCGTAGACAACATTTAATATGGGACCGCTTTACATTGATCAATTTGACTAAACTAAATAAATATAACATTAATATTATTAATATATAATTAAATTTTATATTCATATTAATATCTATAATATATTGATATTAATATTAATAGAATATTATATGATTATAAATAAATTTATTAAAATATATTATTATTATAATTATTATAATTATGTAATATGTGTGTGTGTGTGGGTATAGAGGCCCTAACACATGGGGGCTTCACTGGGGGAGCAATACCATACCATGTGCATTCATATTGGGGTATATATATTGAGGAAAAAATGACTTAATATATTGAGCATATAATAGGGGGTAAAGGATTTTTATATTTGCAGGAATAAATAATGGAGCTCAAAGTTAATGAAAAAATATAAGGGGGTATAAAAAATATTAATGAAAAAATGGATACCTACAATATCTAGTGAAAATAGGGGTTTTTAAATTGGTAAGCTGTATTGGGTTAATATTGGTAGAGGGTTAAATAATGTGATTTTTACAGGTATTTTCCAATATGTAGTCAAATTAAGGGTATTGTTTAATATGCCACGAACGCACGTGCTATGTTAGAGGTTCATTGAGTGAGGCCCCCATGCCCTAACATCATATAAATTTGACATAGTTGCTATATATATTAGTTGCAATTTTTTTAAAAGGTTGTGGGATTATTTGAGGTTAATGTTTGAACAAAATCATCACTGAAAATTTGGCGACAAAAAAATGTCACATAACATTCCTCAACGAGACCAATGACATGGAGGATCAACATCGAGGGCTTCTGAGGATGGAAAACATTATTTCCCTTGTAGAAATTGTAGGAGCTTGAGGCCAAGGATAATTCTAATAAAATCAACTAAAAACCATTGTAGAGACTATGGAGGCGCTGAAGGTGGAAATGAATATCATCCATTTATAAGTTATTTATTATATGTCTTTGTATTGTAGATTGTTTTTGTAAATGTTTATAGGTATATTGTATTATAGATTGTATGTATTTGTATTGTAAATTGTATTATCTTTATATTGTAAATGTATTTTATAATATTATTTTGGGAGGTGTTTGAACTATGTTGTATTTTTTCCCCAAGGAAAAATCGTAATTTTATTAATTAAAAAAAAATACATGTTGTAGATGCTTGTAAGCATTCCATCATCTAGTCAAAGATTGATGATCATAGTTTCATATAAAAAATAAACTAAAGAGATGAAGAGAAAAGGTTAACCTTTTCTCTATTTCTTGTTTTTGACCTTTCGCCATTCTCCTTGAGATGGCGTGGATGAGACAATAGCTAGCTGATTTCATTCTTTTGTTCTTGTAATTTCCTTGTCTGAATCAGAATTATCAGATGCATGGTGTTGTTTGTAGCAGCTAGTATCCTTTGCTTCAAGTATCCTTACTAGTTTTGCCGTAGTGACCTATAAATCTGTTGGTTCCTAAGATTCTTCCCCCTTTTCTTCTTTCTCTTATGTATTTTGATTTTCCAAATTTGAATTGGGATCCTTTTCATCTTCATCCTCTTCCTCATTTGACTCATAAGATGGAAATTTCCATCCTTTGGGTTGTTTTCCTGGTTTCTTATTCCTTCGAAATTCTTTCTTGGCATCAGGGAATGTGTTTTGTAGATGTCCTATTTGTCGACATATTCTACATCTGAAGGTTGTATTCTCGAAATCTAGGAGTTGTGTCCAGCTCTGATTTTTGTGTGACAAGTGAATGCGATTTGACATGCCTTTATGAGGTCCACCTCCACACATATTCGTGCAAATGTATAGATTCGTTCTTCCATTCTTTGAGTGTATGTCTTAATGAATCATCCTAAGATATTCCCAATGACTTCTAGTACTTGGGGGTTCCAAAAGTGAAGGGGGAGATTATGAAGCCTAACACAAACCAACATTCTTGATACAATCATGGTGTTTGCGTGAAAATATGGGAACCATAGGGTAATAAACAATCCCATCAAGCCCCAAAACCATGGGCCTTCCTGAAGGATAATTTCACGATCCTTTGATGATGCAAACTTTACGATGAAGAATCCTTTAGAGAAAAGGTGTATTTAGTTAGTTGTCAAATTTGTGAAGATCCAATGGTTTTGGCCATAAAATGTTAAATCTATAGATAATGGATTGAGCTTCATAAGTCATGCAGAGATCATTTGTTTAAGGAAGATCTATGTTCAGTTCCGGGACATGATTCAATTGCTCCACTATGTAGGGACTGTGAGTATTGTGTGTATGTTACGACTTTGTTGTAGCTGTTGATTCCCCTTCGAGAATGTTTTTATAGCAGAGACCACCATTTATATGTTCTTGGTTTGGTTCTGTACCATTGGGTAAGATAGAGCCAACAATCCCTTCTATTGCCTTTGATTTACTTGATCCTGCTGCACCGCTTCTTGGTCTCAGATTTAGGATGATGGTGGTCGCAGGAAGAATGTTGTATTCATGAAGAATTCGATCATCCTACAAAGATCTACCACAACAAATCAAGTTTCATAGGTGTGATGGATAACCCAGATTATGCATGATATTATTCTTCATTTGTAATACCTTATCAGAAGCCTGTACCCAAATTGATGTTGATTTACCAACAGGGGTTTTTAAAAAAAATTGGAAAATGTTTCGTTCTTTTTTATTCAGGGGGTTGCAAGAAACAGGTTTGGGGTCAATGCCATATGGCATTTTTTATGCCTGTACCATATACTGCAATGTGGGCACATTTCGCGTATATGAAATCAATATTTCTCTGTGATCTGTTACGATTGAGGGAGGATCCAAAGAATAGGGTTCCAACAGCTTCAATATTAGTCTTGATCCGTCTTGCTTGGTACTTATTGTGCACAAGATGGGAGAAGGTCCTAGATCTAGCATGGGAGATTGAGTTGTATTCAGGCCATTGATTAAGTTCTTGTGGCACATTTGCTGAGATAGGAGACTGAGGTGAAGAAATCTTCAGATTTATACCAGCCAACCTATGTAAAGACAAATCTAGCATGTAACGACTTATCCTTGAATAGTTTTTTTGCAAATCCTGCAAGACCTAGGCGAATTGGCACACAACATCCACAAGAAGAACATCCCTGGGAATTTGTTGGGGGTTCCCGGTGAGTTTGGTCATGGATGCATCAATCCATCCACAAGCAGTGTAAAAGGGAGATCCATGTGAGCGATGTTGTGTCACTGCTGGTGTAGATCTAGCCCAAAAAAAATTGATAAAAAGAGAAACATTTCGCTCTCTTTCACAGATAATAGATGGTACAAATTTGTTGCTCAAATTCAAATGAAGAGATCCTAAGGTTCCCTAATCCATCTGACACAGAGAAATGGTTTGGGATATGTCCTTCAACATAATGAATAGGAGACTCAACCCCAATGTTGACAATCCACTTAGTTGCAACGTATAACGAAGCCCGAGCACTATCCATCGTTTTCCCTACTTGGTTCATTTGAATAATGTTGTCATCTTGATGTGGATTATAAATATTATTTGATTATTTTTCGTTAGGGTCGTTTAAAGGGTTAGGTCGAGTTAGGGGTGTTACACAGTAATTTGTCACCATTTGTCACCGTCCCTGTTACCCCTCTCCGCCATCTTGGAGGACCCATTCCGGGACTTGTGAGAAGTGACAAGACTTGAAACCACTTGCCTTATTTACCTCTAAACATGAGCTTCATATGCCCTTAAGACATCTCCTGCTCATTGCCCTAAAAATATCCGTTTTTGCATTAGCGCTGGTGCCTTGTGTTATGCCCGCGCCAATGGGGAAAATCCTTATGAAAGGGCGCGCCATTGGCGCTCTGTCCCAGAGTCGCAATCGCACCAACCATCTTGGGCAAAGTTTTCAACCACTCAAACCTTTGAAGGTTCTGTCCACCTCATTCACCAAACTGATTCCAAGTTGAGTGAGGATGGTTTGGCTTCGAATCTCCTTGGATGGAAAGTTGTTTGCCACCATTCCATGGAAGTTTCCAAGTGATGAAGCCAAATCCATGATTGTGGGGGATTAACCTTATCTCTTCCTTTTCCTCTATAAAATCTTGTCCCTATGGCTTGAGCAAGCTAGTTCTAGTTCTGAAAGTTCTGACTCTTGTGGCAATACTTGTGCTGAAAGGAAGATATCAAAAGGTTGGAGTTGCAAGAAGCCTTCTTTGTATCCATAAGGATTTCCCTAAGTAAGGAGACTTTGTCACTAAAGAGAGAGAGAGCTTGTCCCTCACCCCTTCAAGCTTTTGCAAGACTTGTGTAGCTGAGCACCCAGCCAAAGGAGTACTTGACGTCAGGACGCTGGTTGTATTCTCCTTTGTTGAATATTAATAATAGATGACTATCATTATGGTTCCATTCTCGTTGTACTTGTAATGGTTGATGTTGAATTATATCCTTCCTGACTGATGTATAATTGCATATATTAGATTTCACGCTTGGGTTTGTGTTTGTTCTCTTTGTGTGCAGGTGTCCATTCATGTGGATAGTGGAGGATCGTGACCGGCCAAGACAAAGGAACGCGAGCGCCGTCTCTTCTACGAACTAAAGCGTTGGATCTCAAGTAGGTCTTCATCACCTACTCTTTATTTGCAATTAGGAACTTGCGTGATAGCATTGTTTGATTGTTGCTAGACCCGTTCTGGGCTAGTAGGGATCGCCTCTATCCGTAGAGGGGATTTACCTCTCCAACAAGGGGTTAATTAATTTATGAGCTTAGGGATAAGGGTTCTTATTTAAGGGTTTAGGGGTTAGGGGTTAAGGGCTTTGGGGTTAGGGGTTTAAGGGCTTAGGGGAATGGGGTTAAGGTGTAAGGGGGTTAATGTATATTGTTTAGGGGGTTAATTTTGACCTAGAGGATTTAGAGGTTAATCATGGGTTTTATGGAGCATTATTAATTAGTTTTTAAAGTATATTATGCACAATATGACATTAAGAAAGAATATGACATTACAATGATGAATGAAAAATAAGATCAATATGTTTTTTATTATGAGCATGACTATATATCTCAGAAAGTGTCTCATTTCCTACATGTCAAGAAAAGTAACACATTTCTTAGATTTTTTTCAACATATTCTTAAATACCTTGATAAATTGCACAAGCATCATCATTTATTTGTTGTTTTTGTTTCTTAGTCTCGCCTAAGTTGTCTTTCTCTTTGTTTCTTTTGTGTTTGTTTTCCTTATATAGTATATTTGTAGACTATTTTTATATAGACATTCCAATATTTGATATATATATTAATATTACTTTATTGATTGTAATTGTATAGTATCGGCCCCCTAGGGCATTTCTCAATGAGGAAGAGGTGGTTGTAGTACAAGCACCTATCCAAGAAAATGGAGCAGTTAATATTGAGGATCAAGATAATGATCCTATGGAAGAAGATAATGATGATAACATAGTTGAAGAAGACGGGACAAATGGATTGATCCAGGAGACATTTAATAATGTTGGATTGGATGATAATGACAACCCACTTGAGAGGGCAAATGAACCTCTTTATGAAGGCTCAAAAACATCTCTTCTCTCTGCTATATTGTTGTTGGTCAACTTAGAGGTGGTGAATGGTTTTTCAAACACGTGTGACATATCTCCTAAGGTATGTAATATACTTTGTGACATTTAGTACTATATACATGATAAAGAAATTATGGTTTCCGTTGTTTTTAATGTTAATACATTGATCTACATCATTTCATTAATTTGTAACATTTGCATGTGGTATGTATGATTAATATTGTTTAGTAGATTAACCAATACTATTTTTTTCGACGTTGTATACTATTAGTTGAATTATTTTTACCACTATAAAATGTTTTACCTCATACATACCCAGATTTACGTGTCATTATGAAATATATTGCAATGGAGTATCAAGATATTTATGCATGCCCTAATGATGATATTCTCTATTATAAAGAACAAGCATTGAAAGAAAAATGCCCAAAATGTGATGAGAGTAGATATCAAACTAATAAAGTAACAAAAATGGTGCCTCACAAGGTTCTTTGTTATATTGCCATAAACCACGTCCGCGACAATTGTTCAGGTGTAAAAGTGTAGAAAAAATATGGATTACCGTGCAAGGAATAGAAGTGAAGATGGTGTTCTTCGAATGCCGACACATGGGTTTGAATTTAGGAATATAGAGGAAAAGTGGTCAGAGTTTAAAATAGAACCTTGTAATCTTAGGATTTCATTAGCAGCTAACAATGTCCTTCCATTTGGAGACGCCGAATCTACTTACTTGGTGTGGCCTGTTTTCGTTAACAAAAAATAACATTCCTCCATGGAAGTCAATAAACAGGGAGCACAAAATGTTGAAAATGATTGTTCTAGGTATTAATTTGTTTAGAATAGTTTTTTTTTAGCACAATAGCATCTCATTTGTCTTGTTTGTTTCATAATTATGTCCTATATTTTTTTGTTAATTTACTCATATATGTTCAATTATGCTTTATAATTATATCTTATAAAAAAAATTATTTACTCATATATGTAGTAATTATGTATTGTATTTTCAATCAATTAGGTAAGTACCAAGTCAAAGATATGAATGTATATATCAAGCCTCTTATCAATGAGTTAGTGGAGTTATGGAACTGTGTCACTATGTATGATATCTCTAGACCAGTAGTTGCATAAAGGGAATTTAAATTCTATGTAATGCTTGTATAGAAAATTCATTATGCCCTAGGGCTAACACATTTATGTGGTATATTATAACGTTACCTTGCACTTTAATAATGTTTAATTTTATCAAGTTCATTTCAAGTATGTTTTTTAAATAGTTTGACCTTCATTGTACATACTTAAAATAATTGATATAAAAATTATTCCATCTCTTACAGGTTTTCAAACAAAGGGTAAATTTTCTTGTCTAGTTTGTGGTCCTAAGAGTAAATCTCGAATAGTCATTCAAGAAGCTTAGGAAAGGAGGTGTTTGATGAGTATAGGCACTTCCTTTCTAAGAACCATAGGTACCGAAGTACTAGAAAACATCTTTTCAATGGGAAAGAAGAGACTGGAGTAAGACCACAGAGAATGACACTTTGTGCATGGAAGTTGCAATATAATAGAGTCTCTCTAGGTATGGATCGAATTGTCTATGTATCAATATACGTTATATGTTTGGATTATTTTATCTTTTTATAGGATTTTTTTCACTGTACTAATTGACAGGTTATATTGTTGTTATAATATCTTTACCTATGATTCATGTTGTAGGTAGTGAAGGCATTAATAACATGCCACTTCCATGAGGAATGAACATTTATCTCAATCAATTCAAGAGACTCCCCTACTATGAGCACCTAGAAATTGTTCATTTGTTTGATACAATGCACACATGGAAGAATGTAACAAAGATCTTATGACAAATCTTAGATGGAAGGAGAGATAAAGATTTTTTTTTCAAGATTTGTACTAACATTAAGGAGGTCGACCATGCATTGCAAAGTGCGATCCATTCAAATATCGATGGAGAAGGCCAAAATATAAACACCCTTCCATGGTAACTGACAGAGTCAAAAAGAAAGCAGGTTGAAGAGGTTATTGAAAAAAATAAATTTTCCAACTAGATTTTCTTTAAACGTAAAGAATATCCTAACAAAGAAAGGTGAATTAGGTGGGGTAAAAACTCATGATTGGCACATGTTCATTAACAGTATTATCTTTGTGTATATATATTCTATACATTGGTGAAACATCTTGTTAATTAGTGTTTTTGTTTCTACTAATTTCGGAAAAAATAATGATTGATCAATATTTTTTTTATAGCATATTAGATACCTTTATATCTCCTAGAAAACTTTGACAACAATGCTAAACAGGTTATATATGATCTTGGCTAATACAAGAGGTAAGTGGAGATTTATGTGCAAAGTGTAATTTGTTCAATAAGTTGTTCTCTCACGTATTTTTCACTACATGTGTTTTTCTTGTGATCATGTACTATATTATTATTTTTTTGTTGAAACCTATGATTTTCTTGCTTCATTTGTAGATTGTTGTCATATAAAGAAATCGATAAAGAAGATATAAAGTATTGGAGAAAAAAATTCCTTGTTTAATGTGTGAAATGCAGAAGTATCTACCTCTAGCATTTTTCAATGCACAAGAACACTACCTCATACACCAAGTCGAGGAGATTGAAAAGTGTGGGCCTATACACACAAGATCAATGTGGATGGTTGAGGGGCACTTGAAATCACTGAAAGCTTTGGTCAAACAAAGAGAATGTCCTGAGGGTTTTAAGGTGGAGGGGTATATTCTATATCAAACCATGGCTTATATTCATCAATATAGTGATGAAATAGGAAAAAGTATTAATGTATTAGATCACATTTGGGATGTCAACTCTGTGGACGATTTTGAAGGGGAGCACCTATTGGGGAAGGTAGAATGAGAAAAGTGACATGTAAGTAGATAGTGGAGATTTATAGCACATTTTATTTGTTTTTATGTATATCATACTTATTTAATTTCTAGTATTCCTACATAATCTGTTATTATGAAGGTATAACATGGTGTGGTGTGTATATATATATATATATATATATATATATATATATATATATATATAATATATATATATATATATATATATATGAATTATTTTATTTTAATACAACTAGTCAAGAGGGATGCAATACATTTATACATTGCGAACAATAAAGATTGGATCAAGGTATGGATTGAATGATGCAAACAATCTAATAATGGAAGGTTATCATGGGATGGTGTGTCTTCATTGGTCAAAGAATATCAACATAGTGGAGATACCAATCTTACATAGAAAGAAATTGATTTAACATATGGTTTAAAAAATTATCAGGCAAGCATATTCACCCATACTATGTTTTTTTACAACTATATTGATGCAACATATGGTGTGTTTTTTTCATAATTTTCAAATTTTGCAAGTATAAATATGCACGATTATCAATTGACAATGCATGTTTTATGAGTTTTATGTATTTCAGTTGAAACACCACAACAAAATGTGGTGCAATGGCTGCAAATTTTGCATCAAAAGTTTGAATGAAAAGATGAAAACTTTTGATAGTGGGATAACTGCAGTATTCCAAGTTATCAATGTTTCCTCTAGAGGTGACATACGTCCATAACTCTTTAAGACTTGATACTATGGGTGCCTACATGATATAATTGAGCATGACTTTGAATCCTTCAAAATAGTTTTTTTCAATGTCAAATGGTCTAGGCTACCAATCCATTAGCGTGACACTGATAGAATTGTTATTGAGCATACTAACAAATTTACCATGATTGATACAAGGAATATTGAACCAGGATTAGAGCAATATGTTCTTCCAAGCAAATGTGAACATGTATTTTATGTAGACATTGTAGGTAAATCATGTTGGTCATATGTTATTAGATATGATCCCAGAGGAAGGCCCGTAAAGTATAATGTAGTGGAAGAAGATGATGATGTAAAGTAGGGGGTTCATGTAGTGTCAGACGAAGATGTCGAAGAAGTTCAAGGAATATATGTTAATCGAGATAATTTAATTGAGATGAACTATATGATATTGACATTGTGTCGAATAAAGAACTTGAAGAAGTTGAACCAAATCTATAAGAGCATGTTCCAAATGATGATTATGATGATGTTGATGTTGATATGGTGAATCCGTTATACATGAATTCTGAATTGGATGGTACAAATGATGAGATGGATGAGGAAGAACATTAATGATATTAGAATTTTTTATTTTCCTAGTTTTATGTTTGAATGTTACTGTGTTTCTTGAAAATATATCATAGTAGATAGATTGGGTATGGGGAATTGAGAGTGACGTGAAGGGGGGTAGGGGTCAAATAAGATTTCACCTTCATGTGGTTGGCCTTGTTAAGTAGATAATATATTATTCTTGAAATGAAGAGAAACTTATTTACGTTTATACCATAATTTCCAATTTTCACTTTAATGGTTCATTAAGTAGACATACCAAACAAATTGGGAAAAAGGTGAACCAGGCGACAGGACGGTTGGGAAGACATGAAAAGTAAGGTCAACCCATGAGTGCCCATGAATTGAGTTCCCACGAGGGTGTATCATAATTATTTTTAGAAAATTGACTAAATTAATGTTTAGGTGTTAAAATATGGTTTATAATTGATTGATTATGCAACATGGACGTACTAAAAAATGAGAATATTTTGTTTTCATTAATGAGATAATGATTTGTGTTGACTAATTTCCACAAGAAGGTGAACTCCCACACCTTAGATGCACCCAAATGAAGGTGCAATGCCTGAGTGCCCCTTGGGGCATCACAAGATGGGTACACTAGGATGTATGCCTAGTAGGGGCCCCTGTGCGATGAGTTCATGGGTTGACCTGACTTGGAAAGGGGCGTCTACCTAAAAGAAGTAAGGTCGGCCCATGATTTCCCATGAATAGAGTTCCCACCAAGGGGTCTCATAATGATTTTTGGAAAATTCATTATAATAATGTTTGGGTGTTAAAAGTCAGTTTATAATTAATTGATTATGCAGCATGGTACTAACAAATTATAATATTTTGTTGTCATTGATGGGCGAGGAAAGCTCGAGCACCCAGACAACCATGGGGGTGTCGCGTCCTGGGCATGCCAGGTCCCTTGGCAACCATGGGGGTGTTGCGTGTTGGGCATGCCAGGGCACTTGACACCTATGAGGGCGTCACACGTTGGGCACGCCAGGGCAGTCAACGAGCATGAGTGCCTATGCGATGAGTTGGTGGGTGAACCTGACTTTGTAAGGGGCGCACACACAAAAGAAGTACTTTCGACCCATGAACAAAGTTCTTGCAAGGGGGTCTCATAATGATTTTTAGAAAATTAAGTAAATTAATGTTTAGGTGTTCAAAGTTGGTTTACAATTGAATATTGATCATGCAACATGGAAATAACAAATGATAATATTGTGTTTTCATTGATGAGATAATGATTTGTGTTCACAGATTTGCACAACAAGCCAAATGATTACACCTTGGTCGCGATTGCATGAAGGTGAGGTGCGCGGGGCCAAGGGAGGCATCGCAGGTTGGGCACGCTAGGGTTCCTAATGCCCATGGGGGTGTCACATGTTGATCACACTAGGGCGCCCTCCCAACAGGGGTGCCTGTACAACGAGTTGGTGGGTCGGCCCAACTTGGAAAGGGGTACCCACATAAAATAGGTGAGGCCAGCCCATGACTTCCCATGAACAAAGTTCCCACCAAGGGGTCTCATAATGATTTTTAGAAAATTCACTAAAATAATGTTTGAGTGTTAAAAGTCAGTTTATAATTGATTGATTATGAAACATGGTACTAATAAATCATAATATATTATTGTCATTGATGAGTGAATGAAGGTAGGGTGACCATTGGGGCATCGCATGCTGGGCATGCTAGGGCACCCGATTCCCATGGGGGTGTTGTGTGCTCGACACGCCAGGGCAGTCGTGTGATGAGTTGGTGATTGGACCAACTTGGAAAGGGGTGCCCACACAAAAGAAGTAATGTACTTGTCCCATGACTACCCATGAATAGAGTTTCCATAAGGGGGTCTCATAATGATTTTTAGAAAATTAAGAAATTATTGTTTGGGTGTTAAAATATGGTTTATAATTGAATATTGATCATGCAACATGAAAATAAAAAATGATGATATTTTGTTTTCATTGATGAGCTAATGATTTGTGTTCACTGATTTTCATAACAGGGTAAACGCCCACGCCCTGAGTGCGCTCGCACAAAGGCGAGGCGCCCGAGCGCCAATTGGGGTGTCCCGTGCTGGACACACCAGGGTGCTTGTGTGATTTTTTGGTGGGTCATCCTTACTTGGCATGGGTCACCTGCACCAAATAAGTAATCTCAACCCATGACTACCCATGACTTGACAATGGGGCCAACATTGAAATTTTTTCGGTTTGTGCTCTTATGTATTGAAAATTTACATGGTTATGGTAGATGCATGCATTGACGATATGGGAGGGTTTTCAGACTCAAATATGACTCACAGAAAGAACTTGAAAATCAAAAGACAAAATAACAACATATATAAATGTTAAGGAGATGAAATTATTTATTAATATTTACTAGTTGCAAGCTTATTGGCGTTAATTGTCCTTCCTTCTCATATGGCAAGTCATTACACTAGTCACTCTTGATAGGAAAATCTCTAAGGTAAGTTTCTAAGCTATGAACTACAAGCTTTGTTAGTCTCCTCAAGTTCAATCAAAATATACAGTAGCAAGGCTCCTCAAGCTAGGCCTGCTAGCTTGGGGTTAATATATCATTATAGAACAAGTCTATAAGTTCTTCTTCTCAAGTTAGCCTAGAACTTCTCCTAGGCGTATTCTTCTAACTAACACATAGAACCATGTTTATGCACTTGTCCCTTCAATATATCCATAAGATGCCTTTCAAACATGCCTTACAGATCAAACATGCCTTCAAACATGAAAAAATTACAACATCTATAAATGTTAAGGAGATGAAATTATTTATTAATATTTACCAGTTGCGGGCTTATTGGTGATAATTGTCCTTCCTTCTCATATGGCAAGTGATGAGGCTAGTCAGTCCTGATCCGATAACTATCCTGGTTTGATAGGAAAATCTCTAAGGTAAGGCTATGAGCTATGACTTACAATATTTGTCGGTCTCCTCAAGTTCAATAAATATATATAGTAGCAATCTCCTCAAGCCAAGCTCACTAGCTTGGGGTTAATATATCATTATAGAATAGGCCTATACGTTCTTCTGTTCAAGGCAGCCTAGATCTTCTCCTAGGAATATTCTTCTAACTAACACATAGAACTATATCTATGCACTTGTCCCTTCAATATATCCATAAGATGCCTTTCAAACATGCCTTATGGATCAAGCATTCCTTTCAAACATGCCTTCAAACATGAGCTTTGGATTAGACCTTCTAAATGATATTACAATCCCTCTATAGATTTTTTTCATGGTCCTTCTTAAAAGTAGTTTCCTTCCTGCTTATTAGGACTACCTATAGTCTACAAAATATGATTTTAACTAGTAACTCGATTACCTTCATAGATTTGCATAAAACCTTATGATTTTTGGATATTTGAAATGTGTTACAAGACCTTTGAATTTGAGCATGGGTCTTCAATCTTTCTCCTAGTATTCTTAACCTCACAATGATTAAAACTCTCTAGGTTTGTATTTCTTATAAGTTGTATTGAGCTCCCTACTAAATTTGAAGATTACATATCTCTTGTGTTTCTGTTGTAGTCATCAAGCCATATAGTCTACTCAATGACATGTCTATGTATCCCTAGTTCAATTTATTTTATGAGCTAAGTAGCCTGTGATTTCAACTATGTGATATTGATCTCAGATAAACATTCCTTGCTTCTCCAATCTTGCATATGTTTTTCCATAGACAATAATAACAAAGTGTCATTATTGTGAAATGATTGTTGGTTTGGTATCCTCTAACCTGGTTCCTTTGACATCCTTGAACATCCTCTGCTTTGGAATATTATAACTACTTGTAGGTGTGACACTATAATGCATTTCACATGTAAAAAGTCTGGAATTGTAGCTTCTATGGAATGTAAAAGGTCTAGCATCCAAAATCACTATATCTCAAGTCTGACATCCATGTGAAATAGACACTATATACACAATTTTGGCATCTTATGAATTTGCAAGGGATCAAACTTGTAGCTACTATGAATTACATAATGCAAGCTATGTAATGTGTGATTGTCATAATGCTAAATCTGCCATCTCCATAACTCTAACGCTCTTCTCCATTGTAATTCCACCATTGTCATAACACTATCACTTAGGTCTCCCTATCATAACATTGTGATGGTTAGTGCCACCATGGGTGCCAGACTATGTAATGGATATTTCCAAGCTAACATACATTCAATCTCCCTTTAAACATCAATTGCTCATTCAATTTCTGATTTTCTTTTGCATCTTCTCATTTCATGTGGAGGCAACATCTCTTCTTTTGTTGTTCTTCATGTGAATCCTCCTGCTTGGAGGCACCATGTTCACTACTTTGTATGTTTTTTTAATGATTTTTTTTATTCAGATTGTTCTCAGGTCTGACTTGTAACTTGTTCTCAGGTCCAATTGACAACTTCTCTAGAGGCACTATGATCTCTCTCTCATTTTCTGTCTTGGTTTGCTAGGCATAACATGTTGTTGGCATTTAATGAATATTATTATTGAGTAGTTCTAATATCTGTAAATTACAATGGATTTTTCATATAATTCTTTCATATACATCATAGATAGTAGAGTGTATCTACGATGTTCACAATCAACCAAAGGGAAATGTCATAAGAAAGTGCTTGAAGCTTCATAGAGTTTCCACTAACCAACCTTGTTTTTTTATTTATTTATTTTTCAAGTGGTCTAAGTTCTCCAAATATTACATTAGGCTTGACTTGTGGCTTGAGAAACTATGACCTAGGGGCATATAAGCCATCAAAATCCCCTGGGGATCACACCTGACCTGGGCCACACCAGTACTTAACATGATTGGACTTTTTCCCATGGAGTTTTGAACCAACGACCTTCACATCACAGAGTGACTTAACAATACACCCCATCACCATCTATTGTACGGCTCATGGGAAACCAACGTTGTGGTTAAATGGGAAGTGCTCATCTAGGGGAATTTCAAGGAGTTTTAAGATGATCGACAAATGCATTGTAGGGCTCCATTACAAGGCTACTATGCTGATATTTACAAGCCAATGTAGAGGTTGATAGACCAAATCACAAGATAATACATGAAGATTATCATATTATGAATCATGGATTCTTATGATTAAATAACACCTTTTATTGAGTATTGAATGCCATGAATTGAATTGACATTATTTGTTTCAAGATACTCTTCTACTCACAAAAATATGGCTTGAATGTGTATTAATGATATTGATTTAAGACATCCTATAACAGTTGATAAAACTATCAACTAAAGTCTACCTCTACTAATTTAAATTAAATGATTTTTTTTTTAAATGTAAAGATTAGTGTAAATTGATTATTAAGTAATAAAATTAATCACTATTTTCTATCACATAGTTGTTTATTTATTATTTTGAAATTTAATAATGCATTTTAAATTAGTCTTAAGAATTTTCAAAAATTTATAATTTCTTATTATTATTATAATATAATTAAATCAATTATTAATAATAATAATTGTTTATTTAATTTAATTTAATTTATTAAATCATTTATATTTTTAATTATAAAATAAAATATATTTAATTTATTTTATTAGGTTTTTCAATGATACTAATAGTAATTTATTATTTTTTTCTATGTAAAGGTAATCTATTAATATATACAGAAAAATACAGAGAGGACTAAGCCTCGACCAAGTTTAACATAGAGTATCAGCAAAATCTGGACTACCCCGACATTTGGGAAACCAGTCCACCGAGAGCATGAAAACAAAAAATGGTATCCATTCTTGAGTCCAGAACACACAAAAGAAACAATAATATAATGCCCTGATCTATAGTCTAGATGGGATATCCGATTCCATCCAAAACTAGCAAAAACAAAAAAAAACCAGATAGAAAACACCTAGGCAGCCACGTCCTAACGCCCAACGGCCACGTTCGGACCCCTGACAGCCTCATCCAAATCTCTGGCTACCACGTCCAGCCACCTGGAAGCCACATCAGCCTATATGAAGTCATCCGGGATGGGTTCCTCAATGATTGGTCAAGCCCACTCATCTGCCTCGTCCCTGGAAACGCTGTCGTGTGGCTCTCCACCTCCTCCATGAGGCTCTCCCCCATCACCAAGTGTGACTTGCAAAGCAGACCTGTCATGACTCAAACCACTAGAGGGGCGCATGGCAGCAGAGTTGCCCCCTTCACCATGCTGATTGCCACCCAAATTCCATCCATGCGAGGTGAAGAGGCTCTCGTACATCCCATTCTTACCAGTATCTTTGCAATTTCTGCATCTTGGAGTGTTCTCCTGCGGCGAGTTGGAATTGTCAACCTGAGAGGCCGTCTGAGAGTTTTCTTCAGTGAAGAGTATGGAAATAGAGCCGTAATGACATGCCTGTTTAGGGAGCTACAAAACCTAAATTGGGTTGAGTGGGGAGCGGGATGAAGGGGCAAAGGAAAGTTAGCTGAATGGACAACAAAGTCGCCATGAACAACACCTAAAGAATGAGACCGACCCCACCCACTTCTAGTGCTAGGATATTTACCTGCCCCATCGATAGAGGGATGATGTAGTTCAGGGGAAGGAGAGGAGGTGGCGTGCTCAGGGTACTACTCAGTCGGAGGGCGAGAGCTTCCTCCTCGAGTTCCTCCCCTACG
>APFE031068328.1:132641-154495 GCA_000404065.3 Pinus taeda | reverse complement strand
CACCAAAGTTAATTTAACCACAGGGCTATTAGAGGGGTAAGTTAATATGTTAGTTGATCAAGAATCTCTAACCTAGTTATTGAGATTATTTGCGGGGGTTAGCAAGGGGTTCCAATTTTTGCTAATTTCCATGCCACCATCCCTATTAAGGTTTCTAGGATGTTTAATGATTTCAATAGCTTCTCTAACCTTACGCTTGAAATGGTGGTCTTTGTTGGCAATGACCTTGGCGTCTTCAAGGCATATGTGGTGATTAGTTTTACCTACATGCTCAGCCAAGGCTGAGGAACGGATTCTTTCGTTATGGATGTCTGCACTATGCTTTTTGAGTCTAATCCTTACGGATCTACCAGTTTCTCCTATGTATTGATCCCCACAAGAACATTTGATGATATATACTCCTTTTTGCTGAAGTTGCTCTTGGCTATCCTTAACAGATTTCATTCTTTGTTTAATGGTAGACCAGGGTTTGAACGCAGTCTTTATATTCTTCTTTTTGAGGATTTTAGCTATCTTGTCAGTGACTCCTTGGATGTAAGGAAGGTAGGTATTAGAGGTTGGGGTGTCTTTCGTCTTGTTTTTATTATTATCAGATTTCACTTTTTGAATGTCTTTGTATATGCTTTTATTGTTGTACCCTAGGTTGGCAAATGTTCTTTTAAGGTATGAAATTTCTTCTTCAGTATGGTTTATATCAGAGATTCTACAAGCTCTAGTGAAGAGGGTTTGTAGCACCCCCATTTTTTGGGTAGGGTGGTGATGAGAATCGACATGAAGGTAGTTATCTGTATGGGCTTTCTTTCTAAAAACTATGGAACCATCCTTCCTTCTTATGAGGAGAATGTCCAAGAATGGAATGCAATTATTTTCTTCTACTTCCATTGTAAATTTGATGTCTTCAGACATGCTATTGAGATGGTCCAGAAACTTGCTTAGCTCATTCTCGCCATGAGGCCAATTGACACTGGTGTCATCTACAAACCGACCCAAGGTTTGGGTTTTAATGGATATGAATCCAGGGCCTTCTTCTCGAATTTTTCCATGAAAAGGTTTGCCATGATTGGCGAGAGAGGAGATCCCATTACAACACCCGAAGTTTGTTCAAATATTTCACCCTGGAAGGAGAAGAAGGTGGAGCGAAGACAGATTTCGACTAATTTTGCGGTCTGGGGATCTGTTACTTCTTTAACTACCTAAATTGCTTCATCTAGGGGAATTTTGGTGAAGAGTTGGACTACGTCAAAACTAACGATTTTATCTCCGGGGTCTAGCTTGGTGTTTTTAATGTATTTTACAAATTGATTGGAGTCTTTAATGTAAGAGCTAGTCTTGCCCACTAGCGGGGATAGAATGCTAGCGACGTACTTGGCTAACTCATAAGTGGGGGACCCTATGGTGTTGACTATAGGTCTTAAGGGGTCATCTTTTTTATGAATTTTAGGGGCTTCATAGATCCGGGGGGTGATTTCACTATTAGGAGTCAATCTCTTTTTTAGTTTATCATCAAGATTGGTTTCTTTAATGGATTTCTTTACGAGGTTCACGATTTTGGAGATGGGGTTTTTCTCTAATTTCTTGTAGCTACCACTATTATATAAGTGGTCTTTCATTTTGTTAATGTAATCTTCATAATCCATAATGACTTTGGCGCCTCCTTTGTCAGCCTTTAGAATCACTATGTCCTTATTATTTCTAAGGCTTTTTAGGGCTTTAAGTTGTTCAAGGCTTAGGTTTCTTTTAGGGGGCTTGGCTTTTCTTAGGATTACGGCACACTCTTGTCTAATGAGCACTTTGTCATCATCCTTAAGCGTCTTGATTCCATCTTCTAAGTTGCAAATGATTTCTTCATTGGGGATTTTGTTAGGGGCCAATGCGAAATTAATACCTTTGTTAAGGACCTCCACTTCTTCCTTCTTCAGCTCATAAGAGGATATATTGACCACTTTTTTATTATCCAAGTTACCGCTTCTAGGGTTAGTTTCTATTTTACCGTTATCTACCATGTTATCCTGAATGGTGCTAACAAAACTACTATCTATGTTCATTTTATCTAATTTATTACTAATATTGGGCTTATTAACCAATATTTTATTTAATTTGGCATTAGTTGCGTACCTGGGATGATGGGAGCTCCACAAGTTGCTTGTTCCAGCCTCAGATGTGTTTATTTCTTCCCTGCTACTGCGCAGATTGATACCTTCCAGATTGTCATTATGCAGTGGGGCTCTGTCTATAACGTTATTAGCATTAGTTATACACTGGTCCACCATATGAGCTGAGTGTTCTTCAGTTATAATTTCGCTGGTTCGCTGGCTAGGTTCCGAGTTGATGTTGTGGTTGCGCAGTGTTTCTTCATCCATTCCGATGCCACCCACATTGTTAGCTAAAACACTGTGAGGTGGGGCTGTCATAGCGTTTGTATTTCTACTGCGTAGAGCAGTTGTACGCTATCCCATCCTTGCTATTACCCTGTTAGGACTGCATGCCACATGCGTGTTAACCCAATCCTCGTCCTATGAATTAACTGTTGTGACGTTGTGGCTGGGATCACTTTTTCGGGTTGGCTACTGTGTTAGAACTGTTTAGACAGCGTGCCTCCTGCGTGTTAACCCAATCTCCATCCTGTGAATTAACTGTTGCAACGTTGTGGCTGGGATCCCTTACTGCGTTAGAACTGTTGGGACAGCGTATTGCTGATACCATTATTTCTTCTTCAGTGTGAATGCTGCTAGTAATGCGTGTTTCTGTAGTTGTTTCAGCAGGGTTTTTCTCATTGTATAGGAGCTGATCATTCTTCCCACTTCATTCCAGCTTATTTAATTTGCTAAGGTGTTTAGATTCAGCGCTTTCTTTAACTTTGTTGGCCTTCAGTGCTGCGGAGGCATCAATGACTTTCCATAGGTCCTGTTCGATTGTTGTTGTTAGCTTCAAGTGGGTTTTGAAGGCTGCTGAGGATAATCTTGCTAAAGAGGCTCTGGTTTTTCGAATTTCAAGGAGGATCGTGGTTATTTATTCATAAAATACAATATCGATTAAAAAATTCTTGCAACAAATTACAGATCACTCACCAGCGCTGAGAAGATTGGTCACAGTTTGTCACACATTTGCGAGGTCAGTAAGTTCCTTCATAAGAACATCCATATGAGTAGCCACCTTCCATAATATATGAAGGCCAGTACCATCAAATGCTTTACCCATTTACCCAAGATTGGTCTTTTTCCATGGTGCTTAAATCCAATCCTAATGGATATTTTCCAACTGGTGCATCAAACACGACCTGTACAACAGATAAATTTAGACTTTGTATAAATAAGATTCAGAAAAATCTTTATCTTACTCAAATTTTTCCATCCTAGTATAACCAAAAAATATGTTGTTGATACCAAATCTAGTTCCCACACTTGATTACCATTACCATATACCATGTTAAGGTTATTTATGAGGAATCTCTACTCCTTTCATCCACACAACAATGTTATCTCCACTAGTGTCAGGATTCATTGATTCACCTTTCAATCCAATCTGCATGCCTAAAGTATAAGGAATAAAATAACTTATAGCAGACATGATGAAAGAAAAGATGATATTATTCTTTAGAGAATTTATGGTAGATATTTAGATTCAATACATTAATTAACTATTATTTTATATTTCTAAGGTCTAGTAAGTCATCCCCAAGGCCATTGAAATATTTTTCATTTGTTTAGATGTCAAAAAGGTAGGACCCATTTGCTGCAGAATTCAATGAGAGAACAAGAAAACACATTTCCCTTGTTCATTGCTTTAAAAAGTAGTAACATGCAATTAGGTATTGTTGTAACATTGGTCAATTACCTATATTGCCAAATTATTATGACCCTAAACATTACAACAAAATTTCACCTTTGACGACTGATCTCTGTTGTCTGTATAATTCTCCTAAAATGTCATTTCAAATGTGAAAACACTGAAAAACAAATTGGGATTGGTAGGATAAATAGAGACATAATTTTGGAAATGCAATATCATAGTACTAGAAACAAAAAATGATGAAGGGAATGTCATGACGTTGTAAAAAAAACATATTCTCATTAAAATAATATCTTTCTCCATTTTCCAAGTAATTATTCATTTTGTCTTGAATCATCATATTTTTATCCATGTATATCTACAATAACGATATGCTTATATTTCAATTCACAAAAATACCGTCTAAAATATAAGAAAATAACGGCAAAAGGAAAGATTCAAGTTAAAATGACCCTAACCTGATATGACCACCTTTGTGAGGACAAATATTGTGTTCCATCCTTGAAACCACTCAGGGTTATTGGACCCAAAACTCCTGCATTTTCCATCTCAAAATGGGGCCCAATATCCTTTACCATTAACAAAGAAACTCTTTGAGTAACTTCAGAGGAAAAGTGTAATAGTAAAAGTATACACCATCCATTTGTTTGTTGCTCTATTAAACAACCAACATGTAAAACCTAACTATCAAATAGTTCAACTTTAAGCTACAACTTATAGACGCAGGTATTTTTCAGTTGTTTTAAATCTACCCAACAAAAAAATGGCATGGAACATAAGCAACAACTTAAAAGGTTTTGAAGCCAACTTGTAGAGGAACAATCATACTCAAGAGAGAAATTTTGTTTGTTCCAACATTTAACTTGACACCAGATGAAAACCTCACTTTTAGCTCCTCCCTCCTTCCATAATCACTCCCTGAAAGCATCCAAGAAAACTTTAAATCCAATTTCCAGAACCATAGAAGAAGTATAGCTCTAAGTTCTCTATACTCTTGATTTATTCTAGGAAAAATCATCACTATCATAAACTAGAATTTCCTATTATTTGAGGGTATGAAACTCGACGCCGCAACATGTTTAAAAGTGTATAATTATTGCTAAATTTTAATGCTAAATAAGTAAATACCTGCAAGATAACCATTTATGAAGACATGCAATTCATCGCCTATTGATTTTATAGTAAGGATTGGGAGACCACCATTATTTATAAAGGGTTCATCTTCATCAAATTCTACACTACTTAAGAGATTATTTAATTAGTGTCTAGGAATGCGTGAATCCATGCATGTATGCCCATGAATTAAAACTTTACATTTAAATGAAAGCATAATGAATTGAGCATCATTAGATACCCTTCCTGTCAATTTTATATAGGCAGCATGTTGAAACCCACAACATCGATACAATTGAAATGAGGATAAATAACATATCTTTTAGACAAACTATAAATAGTATAATTACATGGGAAGGCAACAACAAATTTAAGAATCCAATGATTCATGCTAGTACTCCTCTTCTCCCAATTATGAGTTATGAATATTTTTTATTTCGAGTTTCACACGCATTCAATGCATGGGACAGTGAAAGTATGATAAATGAGCAAGAGATAATTCAATATAGGAAAGGAGAAATATGCAAAATGTCAGATACAAATATCAATCTTAACAAAGAAGGTAGTATGAGTGATTGGAGGCTTCCATGATGATTCATATTTTTATATATTTTTGGAAGGGCACTGTGTAATATATGTGATCCGTCCAACGTTTCAAATGGGAACTCCATCTATCATCAGGGACCAAAGAGAGCCTTGAGAGTAAACGAGTGTTGGAGCGCATTTTTATAGGAACCATTTTAGATTATTTATTCATTGATTAACGGTTAAGAGGTAGAAATAATATTAGAAATAATATTTTATCAACTTTACTAATGAATTTTATACTATTTGACCGAAAATTAATCAAATAATGATTGAGATGGATTTATTATGGACCAAGGTTTGACCAAGAGGATTAGGAAATTTTATTTTTATTTTTATTTTTGAATAAAGGCAAAAGGGAGGAGATATTTGAAGGTTGTTTGTTGAATTAAGAAATAGGGGATTAATAATAATGGTTATTTAAAAATTAAAGAATTAAAATTATATGAATCATTTTCGAAAATGGAAAATATAATTATATCTAAAATTTGACCCTATAAATTAGTTAAATAATGGTTGAGATTGAAAAATTATGGAACAAGATTTGGAGAAATTTTTTGTTAAATTAAGAAATAGAAAATTAATAATTTGTAGTTATTTAAAGTTAATTGAAGAATTGAAATTATATGAAAATTTTCAAAAATGGAACCTAGATAAATTAATGTCATACAAGGTTATATAAATTTATTTTGGCACCATGAAATTTCAAAAGATTATTAAGTTGAAGGGAGATTAATGAAACAGTAAAGATTTTATGGTAGGGGATAGAAACTAGAGCTTGCAAAAATTAAAGAAGCGAATTGAAATAGTCAATGGAGCTAGGAGGGAAAAAAAGACATATTGATGATGAAGAGAATTTATTCGAGAGATAAACTAGAGAGAACCAAAATTATTTAAGATGAACAACAAGAGGAGGAAAAGGGAGGAACATCAGAAGGGTGGACAGAGAACAGAGTCGGGTCAAGAGTCATGGGTAAGATGATAAATGACATGTTCCAAAGATTGGTTGAGCCTGTAACCATCTTCCCGTTGTGACATGCCTATGGGCGGGTCCACCCGACCGTGGGTGTGCCAACCTGAGGTAGAGCGGCCCCCTGGCCTACCAAGTGGTCGCTCTACCCCAAGCAAGCACACCCACGACGAGGCCCACCACTGACAAAGAGTGGCCACCTTCCTGCCCGGGGACTATCAGGGAAGCCTGGCTCATGTGAATTTTTAATTTGTAAAAGGAATCTAAATTTCGTTAATTAAAAGTTAAATTTTTTTTACTGGATGTGTTTTTTGTATGGTATTTTGCAAGAACATAACAACCCAACTGACACATAACTACTAGTAAACTTATGGGAGTTTAAGACCTACACTCAGCAAAAGGGAAACTAACCTTTCAAATGTGATAATCTCTCGTTGAATGTGTTGTTGATGATTATGAATTTATTATATAGTGAAAATTACATAATTGTTTTATCGCTTCGTGAATGTGGTATTAAATTTATTTATTTTTAACTTAATATATAAATTGTGTTATGGCGATATAGTAATTTATATTAAATGTGGGATAGAAGTTAGAAAAAATAATAATAATAATAAAATAAATAAATAAAAATAAAAATAAAATTTATATATATATATATATATATATGTGGGTGGCCGAATGGGGAGGGATTATCATTAATCCCGAAGGAATTATTGAATATAGATATGCTTTAGGGCTTGGATGGAAGACCAAAAACCAAGAAGAAGCGTATGGCTTGTTCCTAGGCCTCACATTGGCTCAAAAGAAGGGAATAAAACAATATAGGTATTAGGATACTCCATGATAATCATTAGGCATATGATCTATGCTTCATTAGCTAAAAACACTACCTTAAACCAAATAATCAAGAGATCCCAGGGGTTGATCCCCTCCTCCAATTTGGTGTCTTTCTTCGATATTCTCGGAGGAAATAATCACGAAGCTGACAAACAAGCTAAGCATGCATGCTAGTTGAGAGAAGAAATGAGGATTTTGAATGAGTTCGTGGGCACAACTAGCATCCCATAAGTGTGTTCATGACATACAAATTCTAAATTGTGGAGTTTTCTCTTAGCCTTGCTTGGAAGTTAACAAACTTAATAATTGGAGATTTTACTTTTAGATTTCTTAGGGTGGCTAATTGGCGTTTCCTCTCTCCCCTTAACCCTCTCCCTTTCCTTCCCCTCCCCTCCCCTCCCCTTTGTTTCCCCTCTTCCCTATTTATCCCCCCCCCCATCCCTTCCCTCTAGCATTCTCCTATATTTTTCCCCATCGCTCCCCTCCCCCTTTATGTCCCACCTCCCCTCCTTACCGTCTTGTTCCCTACCCCTGCCCACCTCATCTCCCTGCCCCTTGGTCCCTGTCGCATCACTACATGCAAGCCCTGGCCTGTCATGGAGCCTTGTGGCAAGTGCATCCTTTGCTTAGACCTGTGATGTGTCTACAATCGTCACCCCAGTACAACACTTGTTCATTGAAGGGACCTCTACATGTGTATTCAATTCCCACACCCTGGTTCTTGGTGCAAAGGTTGGCGCACCACTTCAGGTGATTGCAGGATAATGGGGATATCATAGCAACATTTAATTCTAGAGCACTGAACGGCCTTGATCACTCATGGAAGGAAGCTTAGGATGGGAATGATGGACAAGGAGAAAAACTGGGAATTCATGGTGGACAACTAGGAATTTATGGAAGTACATCGGGATCTCAACTCCATTATCTTCCTCACACAATATTGTATCATCACACAGTCCTACAACTGCTATATAATGAATAATGATATGTTCAGTTTTCATGGTTCAAGGTTCTCTTCTGCACAGGTGACCTCTGCGAAGGCCTGTCAGCTGAAGTTGAGGTCGTTGCAAGTCAGTTGTTGTATCTGGGTTGAAGAGAAGAAACTCAAGGCATCGAATGAGCCTAATATTTCAAGTGGGAAGCTTCAAGGGGCCATGGGTCTGAGTGTAGTTGATGGTCTAAGTATCATTGTTGGGTTAGGGGTTATTATTTTATTGAATTGGGAGGGGTTCTGATCTAGAACCTCGGGGAAGATTTGAGAGTAGACCCGCAGAGGGAAGTCTATTTGAATGCAACCAATTTTAAGATTGTTGTTGGAGAGAAGGTTTACCAACTTCTTAACTATGAGGGTGTCCTGGGTCAAAACCTTGGGGCTTCATTGGAGGCCAGTGAGGTGTATTGGGTGGTGGATGGTCGGTTCCAGGAACGGTAGAACAAGAGCATCCTAGATTTGAGCGGGAGTGACAGAAGGTTCTATGACATTCTGAGAAGCCTGAAGATGGATTCAAGTGTGCATAGTGTAGAGAATAGTTCACGGTTTGGCTCTTTGGGCAATCACAGGCCAAGGTCAGGGGGTCGCGGGTGGGAAATTCTCTAGATGGTAGGAGAAATTGGCCAACCTACATCAATTGTGTGCAGGACCACATGGAATTTAGGGAAGGCCTGGTTGTATTGCAACGCAACATTCACAATCAGCAGCAAGAGAACCTTATTATGCATGAGAGACAGCTTGAAAAGAGGGAGTGTAATTGTCAACTAGAGGATGAAGTGGATGCACTGCGGCAACAAATTGAGCAGCCAAAGCTCAAGGTTGATGAGAATAGAAAGAGAAACAAGGAATCCATTGAGTTGGACCAGAACAAGGGTATTGATGATCCAGGTGGGTATTGGTGGCCACCCACCTATTCCACCTAGACCCCCTAGTCAATTTCATCTATTTCCTTAATTGTAGCACAATTTACTATTTTTGGCAGTTTTTCGAGTCCTGAACATCCAGAGTCGTTTTGAGGCCCTAAAAGATGTTTCTTGGGCAAAATTATAATTGCAATTGCAATCATGTCAACAATTGTATTCCTCGGAGAGATCTTTCCAATGAAGTATCGTATGCGTCAAACAGAGATAATATGACCAAGTTACGACCCCAGGAAGTTGGTTGCCCAACTAACCCCAACGGGGCCCATAAAATCTTGGTGTTACATCTCCTCGGGTTAGGATTTTGGTTGTTTAAGGTTCTCCCTTATTTTTCAATAATAAAAAGGCCCTTAAGGCTCATTGTAACTGAGTTTAGAGGATGTAGCTGCCACATTTCTTCTCAGAGATAAGCTACCATCACCCAAGCTATCTTATTTTCATTATGTTTGTAAACATACTTCAATAATTTTCTATTAATGAAATGAAGTTTTATGTCTGCTGCATCTCTATATTTATGGTTATATATATAATTTCTTGCGTTCCTGTTTAAATCTAGACCAGTGGTATTAGAGTGGTCTGCTCTTTCTCTATTTTTCTTTGCATGTCCCCAACGAGGTCAAGATATAAGGAGTTAGGGCTCGATCTGGTTCAACCTTTGCAAGATCAACCTCGCAAATTCCGACGGCCTCCCATGGTTGATAAAAAGAAAGACGAGGGGGGCAGGAGATCCTATTAAAATCTTGCTCGAGGAAGCCTTCGAGCAACAAAGGAACACGATGATGGACAACTTTGCCCAGATCCTTCAGCGGCTACACAAGGGCGACAAATCTACTTCTAACAGCTACTTTGGAAGTGCCACACCCTTTAAGGTACAAGTTAATTTTGACATTCCCATATTTGAGGATTAGATAGATCCAGATGTCATAGACAAATAGGTAAATCTTCTAGAAGGATATTTTTTTGTTCATGATTTTTCCAGCCAAGAAAAAATCACTTTTGCACTTCTCAAAGCTACCCCCCAAATCAAGGACTAGTGGGAAACCTACTGCAAGCAGGAGGATGAAATTACGGCCTCACTGTTTTCAGTCGCACCCACTTGGAATTCATTTTGGGATGCCATGAGGGAGAAATACTGCCCTGTCAGAAGCTATGAGGATAAATACATAAAGTGGACCATGTTGCGGCAGGGAAGGGGCCAAGACGTGCCAGAGTTTACCAATATTTTTCATACCCTTCACACAAAGTTGGGTATGAAGGATTCGGAGCGGCATTTGGTACTCAAATATTGCGGCTGCCTACACAGGTACATCCAGGACGAGATGGAGTTCCTGGACATCTCCTCGCTTGGCACGGCTTACCGATATGTTGTCAAAGATTGAGCAGAAGTTTAAATAAAAGAAGCGAGACTTTGGATCTGTGAATCTGAAGAACAAAGGACAAAGCCAAGGCGAGGTGACCGAAGACAACCCGTTGAAACTGCAAGAAAAGAACACCACCACGAAGTCAAAGAAGAACATGGGAAAGTGGTGTGAGTTCCATATGAACCCCACTGACAACAAAAGTGAGTGTTGAACTAAGCAGTCATTGGTCACTGAGTTGACAGCTTCAGAATCAGATGCATGTTATGACCCTGAGTCAAACACTAACAAGAAGAATGACAAAGGGAAGCAGATTATTGATGCAATGCCCAGCGCCACTATTTCCACCTCTAAGATCCAAGAGAATGAGCTCGAAGATCCAGAGGAGGGAGAGCATCTTTTCCACTCAAAAATGTGGGTGAAGGGTTCGCCGCTATAATTCATTGTCAACAGTGGCAGCCAAAAGAACCTCATTTCAGCAGAGGTCATGAAGCAACTGGGCCTACTGACCATACCACACCCATAGCCATACAGAATCGGGTGGCTTCACCAAGGACGAGATCTCTAAGTCAACCAACAGTGCCACCTTCCCTACAACATCAAGCCCTTCATAGATGAGGTATTGTGTGATGTTTCTCCTCTCGATGTTTGTGATGTATTATTAGGAAAACCATACATGTGGAAGCAACATGTTGTATATGAGTCTATACCTTGATCTGTGATTATTTCTTTGGGTAATACATTATATAGGATACCAGAGGTAGCCCCACCTACCGCCACCTTTTTTATCTCTGCCAAGAAATGCAGTAAGATCATCTCCCATACTAGGAAACTTATTTTATTTCTAGTTCACTCTCAAAGTAAGGGGAATATCGTACCCACATTCATGTCCCTCAGGAAGGGTTCCTCCACATAGCAAAAGCAAGAGGATACGATGATGAAAGAATACAGGGACATATTCTCCTCACCCATAGGGGTACTGTTGCACTGTGAGGTCAAGCATTCGTTCAATCTAACTCCCAGAGCACCTTTACCCAACAGGATTATATATCGTTGCTCCATTGTGGAAAATTCCAAGTAAAAGCAACGACATGATCAACATCGGGTTCCACACAAGTTTCAAGTGAAAAATAAAGTTTGGTTTCATTTGCAGAAAGAATGCCTTACAAGAGCCCACAGAAACTCAGACCACTATGATATGGTCCTTACACCATTACCAAGGTTGTGGGAAACAATGCTTTGGAGCACATCATTCCTCCATTCCTTGGATTGCACTGAGTGTTCAATGTGGACTTCCCTCAACCATACTTCCCACCATTACTGGAAACATCAGAGATTGTTGAACATTTCACCAAGGACCAGTTTCAATAGAAATTTCCTCACCTCATGGAGGCTCTGCATGCAATGGGGACCATTTCTTTAAGGGGGGGGGGGATGATCCAGGTGGATATTGGTGGCCACCCACCTATTCCACCTAGACCCCCCAGTGAGTTTCATATGTTTCCTTAATTGTAGCACACTTTACTATTTTTGGCAGTTTTTCAGGTCCTGAACTTCTGGAGCCATTTTGAGGCCCTAAATGACATTTTTTGGGCAAAACAATTATTGTGAATGCAAGTGTATTGACAGTTATAGTTCCCAGAGAGATCTTTCCAATGAGGTATCGTATGCGTTAAACAGAGATAATATGACCAAGTTACGACCCCGGGAATTTGGCTGCTCAACTAACCCCAACGGGGCCCATAAACTCTTGGTGTTACATCTCCTCGGGTTAGGGTTTTGGTTGTTTAGGGTTTTCTCTTATTGTTCAATAATAAAAAGGCCCTTGAGCCTCATTCTAACTGAGTTCAAAGGATGTAGCCACCACATATCTTCTCAGAGATAAGCTACCATCGCCCAAGCTATCTTATTTCCATTCTGTTTGTAAGCATACTTTAATATTTTTCTATTAATGAAATGAAGTGTCATTTCTATTAAATCTATGTATTTATGGTTATATATGTAATTTGTTGCGTTCATGTTTAAATTCGGAACAACCGAAGAAGTCTCCACTAGCCTGGGCCTTAACATTCCAGTGGCAATCAATATTTAGTCATTATAAGTATTTCTCACTGTTTTTATGTGGCACAATGAAAATGTAAACATTTAATGCTTTATTTTTGTCGAATTTATTGTTATAGAAGCACTGAAATTGGGAATTTTTGTCTAAATTATAGAGAACACTTATACAATAGGACTGTAGGCCAAATGATGTATCATCAACCCTTATAAGGCTTTAAAAAAAAATTGTAAAATCTCGGTTTTGTTTGTCAATGGGCACACTATATTTATATAAAAAATATACTCATTTTGGTTAAAAAATAAAAATTAAAAAATATTCAATTGTCTAGTAAATGCTATATAGTTTAAGTAAAAGAATAATTTAGGTAAAAGATTTAGTTTAAAAGTTTAGTTTAAAATATTAATTTCAAGAGAAAACTTTAGTTAAAAGTTTTCAATAAATTGTAGAAGAAAATTTTGGAGGGAAATACATCAAATGAAATTTTTGGAGGGAAACTTTTCGGCAAAATTTTTTGGAGGGAAATTTCCATTCTTTAAGCTATATATTATCATTAGGAGATAGTGCATTTGTATCATTCAACCTCTTATGTTTGAAATCCATGGATTCTTCTGATAGTGAAGTTTCGTTTTGTGAAGCATCAACATCTTCGTTGTGTAACAACTCTATTCATCATATTGATAAATATAATGAAATTTTTTTCACTATGAATAAAGAGTCAAATCTTCCACTTAGTCCTAATCCTAAGGACTATGAGAGAATCACTGATGAGGGGCGGGATGATGAACTTCAAATAAATAGAGAGTCGTGATTTCCACTTAGTCCTAATCCTATGGGCTATAAGAGCAGCAATGATGAAGAGCAGGATGAATAATTTCAAATAAATAGAGAGTCACGGTTTCCACTTAAGCCTAATCCTATGGACTATGAGAGCAGTAGTGATGAAGGCTAGGATGAATAATTTCCAATAAATCGAGAGTCATTGTTTCCACTTAATCCTAATCCTATGGACTATGAGAGCAATAGTGATGAAGACCAGGACGAAGAATTTCCAATAAATCGAGAGTCACATTTTCCACTTAATCCTAATCCTAAGGACTATGAGAGTAGTAGTGATGAAGGTCAAGATGAAGAATTTCCAATAAATCAAGAGTCACATTTTCCACTTAGTCCTAATCCTAAGGACTATGAGAGCAGTAGTGATGAGGGGCAGGATGATGAATTTACATTCAATAGAGAGTCGCATTTTCCACTTTGTCCTAATCCTAAGGACTATGAGAGAAGTAGTGAGGAAGGACAGGATGAATAATTTCCAGTAAATAGAGAGTCACATTTTCCACTTGGTCCTAATCCTAAGGACTATGAGAGCAGCAGTGACAAAGGGAAGGATGAAGAATTTCCAATAAGTAAAGAGTCACATTTTCCACTTAGTCCTAATCCTAAGGACTATGAGAACAATAGTGACGAGGGGCAGGATGATGAATTTACATTCAATAGAGAGTTGCATTTTCCACTTTTTCCTAATCCTAAGGACTATGAGAGAAGTAGTGACAAAGGGCAGGATGAATAATTTCCAATAAATAGAGAGTCACATTTTCCACTTAGTCCTAATCCTAAGGACTATGAGAGTAGCAGTGACAAAGGGAAGGATGAAGATTTTACAATAAGTAAATAGTCACATTTTCTACGTAGTCCTAATCCTAAGGACTATGAGAGAAGCACTAACAATGCACATGATGAAGAATATCCAATAAACAGAGAGTCAAATTTTCCATTTAGTCCTAATTCTAAGGACTATGAGGGTAGCGCTGATGAAGGGCAATATGAAGAATATCCTCCAAGTTATTATTTCAAAATCACAGACGATCATATTGAGGATAATATTCCTCCTAATGATAATGAAAATTCTTATACAAATGATGATTCAATGATGAAGATGTTTCCAGCAAATATTGCATCGAGGAGTAGGAGCAGACCTTTTCATATCAATCCAATATGTTCTAGTTATACAAGGGGTAGAGTAAAATATCTCACGAGAAGAAGTTCTATTAGGGCTCTCATTTCAAGTGAATGTTGTCAAAAGGATTTCTTGAAACATATGGATTTCAAGTTTGCATTGGAGAAAAGGAAGAGATATTTGTCAATGAATAAAAGCATGCAAAATTCATATTTAGTGGGGTGCATGCAATCTACATTATCAGGTTATGATTACCATAGTGGGTCTTTATTTATTTGTAGAAAGGCTTTCAAAATGTTTCATTCAATTGGTAATTTTCTTCTATCAAGAATCCAAGAAAATTTGGAAAAGTATCCCACATTTTATTCAGAAGTACGTCATAAACGATAGTTTGTGCCATTATCAAATACTGCAATGTCATGGATGAAAGACTTCTTTTCAAAGCATGAAGAGTGTATGCCAAATAAAGAGACAATACATATTCCGGATAATTTCTCAAGATGATAAATATACAACTTATACAAAAAATATGCAGAAGGTGTTGAAGGAAATGGTCGATTTATTACATATCAATATTTTGGAAGATATGGAAGAAAGAATTCAACAATGTATGTATTCCTAAGAAGACAAGGATGGTGGTTTGTAGTACATGTGCTTCTCTTAAATAAAAAAGGGATAAATGTGAAGGGGAAAAAAGTGGTAAGCATTCATAATATTATTTTTTTAAATTGTATAGTCATCAACTATGAAAATGTATTTATTAATGGCTTTCTTCTATGTTGTGTAGATTGCATTTTCAAAGAGATTCAAGAGCATCATGAAAAACAAACAAGTGAAAGGAAAAAGTTGTAAAAGCATAGAAATAAGTGTTCTGATAATCCAAATAAATATTTGGGTTTGATAATTGATGGTATGGACCAAAAGAAAACACTTCTACCACATTTTGTTTGCACACCCAAAAATTTACAGGATGAATATTTTATTCGGTTTCACTTGGTTGGTTGTATGGTCTTCAATGGGAAAATGTTGCCAAGGGTATACTTCACAACTCCAAATATTCATAATGATGCAAATATGATAATAACCATAATTCATGATGTGCTTTCTCATTGGTCTGGTAATCTTCTTGAAGTTTTGTATCTACAATTCGACAACACTTGTCGAGAAAACAAAAATCATATTGTTTTTGGATATCTAAACATGCTTGTTGAATTGAGAATAATTCAGAAGGTAAAGGTTGGTTTCCTTCTTGTTGGGCACACTCATGACCATATTGATCAAATGTTCAGTCGTTTTTCAGTCACTTTGAGGAGGAAGGATGTTGGGAGATTGCCGTCATTAATTGAATGTATTAAGAAATAATACGTGCCAGAGCCTATTTTTCATGTGTTGGAAGAAATTTTTGACATGCGAAGGTTTATTCTGGGATCGCATGGTGAGGAGAAATTCATTGAACAACTTAATGACATTAGCTTCCAACATCAATTTCGTATCAAAAAAATTGATGGGAAAACACTAATATGGGACAAGAAGTATTCAACTACTACAGAATGGGTGTCGTCATCACATTTGGCATTTTTGAAGTTCATTCCAGATCATCCAATATTTGTGTCAAATATATTATTATTACAATTAGTTGTTGAAGTTCATAATGAACGCAGGTAGAAGAGAGATATAAATTATTATGATTCCCTGGAAGAAATTAAAAAATGTATTAGGTATACATATGAGTACTTTGATATTTCTTATTCAATTTGGTGGGAGTGTTTTTTCAATAATCATAGTGATTTCATTTCAAGAACAACAAATGAAGATATACCTTTTAAAACTCCATTTATTTGGCCACAAAATGTGTCGAATGAACATGAGGAAAGAAACATTGTTGAACAATAGCAATCTCAAGGTATTATTAATTCTTCACTAGTAGAGGAAAGAGAAATGTATATTGTTTCTAGAAGATCTCGTGCACAACGTGAAGCCATGGAAGACCTTTACAAGGGTTCAGTACAGGATATTAAGGAGGGTTGCACGATCATAGTGCTAGTAGATGGAGATGCCAATGGCTATCCATTTTGGGTTACTAAGGTTATAAAGGTCATTACAGAAAATGAAGATGTTGCATGTGTTGAAGTACACTGGTATGCTACAAATACACACCCATTCAATGGTGTGTATAAGCCAGAGATGGTAGTTGATAAAAAAAAAATGGCAGAAAGAGAAAAAGAAAGGGTACAAATATAAATCGTCACTGCAAAGACCTCTTAAAATTGGAGGATGTTGACATAAAGACCTCTTAAAATTGGAGGATGTTGACATACTTGTTTATGACTTCAATTTAACAAAGAGAGGAACTCTTCACTTGAGGACGATAGAGATTCTAAAGAGGTTGTTACCAAAAGAAATAGTGTTGAGATGGGAGTTTGTTGAACCCAGTCGTAGATCTAGAAGAAATTTGAAACCTAAAATGTTGGGCATGCATGTGGACTCAGATGGGGCACTAGTTGATGAAAGAGAATAATATGGAACTTCTTCATCTGCATCCAGTCATTCATCTGAAGATGTGAATTCTGATGGTGTGCAAGAAGATATGAGTGATTTTGAATAATTGTTTAAGACAATTATATAACTGATGTTTGCATGGTATCTTGAAATAAAATTTTTGGTTTCCATATGATGTTAAATGAAGTCATGAGTCATTTTTAAGTTTGTTGGATTGTATGTTTTAATTATGATGAATTTTATTATTTAGGATATCCACAATGCAATAATAACTTACAGATATAATTTATGTTTCATTTAATCTACAAGTATTGATATTTTGATCAATTTAGTCATGTAATTTGTTCATCATGTCATGATTTAAATGTGTTGAAAACTTAGAGTTTTTTAATGCTATGGTTGAAAACTTTTCAATTTTTTTTTTTTTTATCTTAAATGTTATGGTTTAAAACAATTAGAATTTTAGCGATATTTAGTGTCATCTTATTATATGTTTAACAACATGGATGAAAATTGTTGGAATTTTAATGTGTTTCAGATCTCATTGTTTTATCTTTAATGTCATTACTAAAAAATGTTGAAATTATACCTGGGAAAGAAAAAATGTATTCTACCAAAAACATTAGTTTGTTATTTTTCATTTATTTTGCATTGAAAAATTGGTTTACTGCCATTTTTTAAATATGTTGAAAATTAACCCTAAAAAAAATAAAACACCATTCCATAATACACACTTTTCGTTTTTTGCACTGTTTTTCACGTTTTTTGGGGGTTTTTTGGCTAGAGTTCTCGTTTTGAGTTTACAGTTCTCATTTCAAAGTTTACATTGTTTAAAGGGATAGTCTGCACGAATTATGCAGAGTGGAAATAGGAAAGAAACATAATTTGTTTCTTAGCCTTATCACTTTTCTTTGCTTCTCCTCGGCACTTTTTAGCTATCATACAAGCTACACCATATCCATAATTACTTAGATTACCTTGTATAAATTATCCACTAGTGAAGCATCAGTAAGTCACTGCCAATACATTGCATCATAACGCATGTCAATCAATCAAGTAAGAAAATGAACCATGCTACCATCATTGACATCAATGCCAAAAATTATAGAAAATCAAGGTATAAAACTTGAACCATAGGTACATGAAGATCTTTTCTATATCTCCTCCAAGTTTCATTATTTCAAACACTATAGACGAAAAGATATATCGAAAAGTTCAAGATGCCTCGTTCACTCCATAAACCACATTTTTTCTTCCACCCTTAGACTCCATGAATCACCCCAAATGTTATTCCTCGGATCCTCTTGTGACCTTGAATCTTTTCTTCGATGAATTGATGCTAAAATGAACTCATATTTATTTTATTTATAGTGTTTTTACAATCACTTATATGTATGACTTGTAAAATTGGTTGGGTCGGCCTACTTGTACTTTGAATGGATCATTTTGATAAAATATTTCATATCTCTTCATTCCTATGGAATTAGAGGGAGTAACATATACTAGAAATATCTCAGAATAAACTTTCTAAACGTATATATTATGCTCCCATTTGAGTTAGGTAATTGGAGTGAAAATGCCTTCAAATATGGGGTATCAAATGGAGCCTCAAAAGTCCAAAAACAATACTTCCAACAATCTTCATTTTCCTATTTTTATATAGGACATAAGTAGGCTCCCCCTGTATTAGACATTAATGACAATAACAATTCCAACAAAATATACACTATGAGGGTTAATTTATCCTTAGAATTTTGGATTCATTAAGTTCCAATATCATATATTATGTTCATTGTGTTATGCTTATGCTTGCCAAAGATAAAATATAGAAAATAGAGAACAACAAAATAAAAATCACAAACCACAATGAACACAAGATATGATCTAGGAAACCCTTATAGGAGAAAACCCAACTAGAAGCTGAGGTTGCTTCACTCTCTCTTTCTCTAAATAGAAATGGATTCACATATAAAGGAGTAAGACATATAGCTCATGTGTAACAAGAAATGAGGATCAATATGAAAAATCACGATGAGAGATGCTGAGGTCGCCCATGCGCAGCCCTAGCTGTTGTTGCAGCACTCACAGCCACAGTCCTTGCTGCACCTTAGCAACCTCCTGCTGCTGAGGCCTGACTCCACCAAGGAAGGAGAGATAGCACCTCCTGCTGAAAGCGCACAACCACCTGTAGCTGCCATCAGTGGCCTTCTGCTGTTGAGGCTTAAACAAAATGGATCCATTAGAGATTGAAGATCACCACACATATCATCAATAGGAATCAGAAGTAACAGCCAAAGCCTTCACCTCCCTCATTTCTGTAATGGGTCCAACAAAGAACTAACCAACAATCTCAAAGTTTGTTAAAAGAATGGAAGAAATACCATAGATATCACTTCCTCCCGCCCTCCCACGTAGAGCAGCACTCTCCCTAGTAGAATGAGGACTAGTAGGGCAGTTTACTCGGTTGTGGCCATCACCCAAGACTATCCAAAAATGGGTAGAAAGAAACTGATCAGCTTCAAGAAATGGAAAAACTTCGATCAGGTTCTACGGTAGAGGGTATTACACCTTTCATTTCGAGACCAAGGAGGACTGAGACTTAATATTCAAGAATGGGTTGTATTTTATGGATACAAGGGGGTTGTATTTGAACAGATGGACACCGGACTTTGACCCAAAAATGGATGTCCCAAGTGTTGTACCTGTATGGGTTAGATTTCCGCATCTCCTCTCCACTGCTGGGGAGACGAATCAGTTAAAGCCATAGGAAATGCAGTGGGGAAATACATTGACAGATGTGAGCCAAAGGAAAATATGCATGCATGTGCCCAAGTATGCGTCGAAGTAGATCTAAGGAGAGGACTCCTAGAAGCTATCAAAATCAAAGTGGACCAGTGGACGCACAAACAACAACTGGGTTACGAGAAAATTCCCTTCAAATGCAAGGTATGTCATGAATACGGTCATTTCGCAAATAGATGTACAAAAAGAAAAGAAAATGGAAGTGAAAAAACGGAGGAACTGGAGATTAAGTGGGAGTAGGTCAAAAAAAAAAAAAAAAAAAAAAAAAAAAAAAAAAAAAAAAAAAACAGTTAAAAGCAACCAATCCAGCCTCCTTCGCAACCCTCAGCATCCATTGAAGCTCAACCCTCCTCGCCAAAGACAGACCTTGCCATTGCAAATCCATTCGATCCATTGGATCCATCTGTCCCTTCATCCCCTGGACCTAAATCTAGATCTAGATCTAGATCTAGAACCCCTCACTCTCCCAACCCTTCTCAATCTCCCCACTCCCCTAGAATCTCAAACTCCCACCACTCCCTGCCTCCCTCAGTAGACAGAATCTTAACCAGAAAGTAAGCAAAGGCAGCATTCCCAAACATTGAAAACTAAAAAAAAGTGGGAAGAAAGACAAACAAAGAACTAAGGGATGAAGCAGCGGCAAAAGAAATGGCTCTAGGAATGCAGCAACCTATGGATACTTTCCTAGGGAAAAACATAGGGAACAATGAGAAAAGATATCAAAAGGGGAAGGGAATTATGTACCACCCAACAGGTAAATAATGATAATAGTCTCTTAGCATTGTAGAGGAATGGGGACATCTTTTAAAGAAAATGCAGCAAGAGACATAGTAGTAAATGAAAACCCAGATATTTTAATGATCCAAGAGACAAAAGCAGGCAATCAAGACACTGAAAATCTTTAAAAAAAATTCAGAAAATATGAAGGGGAAACTATCCAAGCAATAGGAGCTTGAGGGGGGAATATGCACAATATGGAAAAAAGGAATATGGAAATTAATTCAAAAGAAAATAGATCAGCATTGGATAATAATGGACCTCAGGCAAATTAGCACGAATGAGAGAAACAGGGTCATAAATATATATATGCCCCCAACCACTATAAGCATAAAGAACAGTGTTGGGCCACAATGAAGGAAGTGTTAAAAGAAACACAAGCTGGGAAAGTGATTTTAGGAGGAGACTTAAATCTGGTAAGAAGTATAGAGGAAAAATTTGGAGGAATTTATCAAGTGGACCCCTTTAGTAATTCGTTAGAAGAAATAATGGAGCAGTACAACCTGTTGTAAATTCCCACAAATAATGGGAAATACACATGGAATAATAAAAGAGTGAGGAAAAGCAATATCAAAGAAAGATTGGATAGAATCTTAATCCAAGATTCTATCCCATCAAATCATAGCTCCATCAAATCAAAAATCATTCACACCACTGCATCGGATCATAAACCAGTAGTAATAATACTGGGCAAAATGGAAAACCAAGGCCCCCTCCCATTTAGATACAACTCAACTTGGGACAGCAACACAGAAATCAGCGAGTTAGTAAAAACAGTACGGGAACCAAGAATATTAGGATCACCTCATTACATATGGGAGACAAAACTGAAAAATGTAAGAGCCAAGTTAAAGGAATGGGAAAAGTTAAATGAATTTAAAAAAAAAAAAAAAAAAAAAAAAATGGACAGCATGCAAGCAGAGAAAGAGGGAAAAGAGAAAGTAAGCAGGATTACTTAAAAGAGAAATAAATCTTTTGGGAAATATACAGGGAAAATAGGAAATAGGAAGAAGAGGCCAGACTGAAATTTTTAAACACACATGGGGAGCGAGAGAGATATAAAAGATAAAGCATGCAATTCAATTTTTATTAACAATTGATATACATTTATAGTACAATATGGTGACCGTTGGGATTCACATCCCAAGGTCTCTTGGACTGCTTTTGTCCATTCGGCTTCCACACTAACCCATT
>APFE031068328.1:120640-131662 GCA_000404065.3 Pinus taeda | reverse complement strand
ATTTGTAATGTGTCATCAACAGTAGATTGTATAAGAGTTTTCATGAACTCTAATACTTCACTGATTCTGGCCATTTTTCTTCAATGTCACTTAAAAACTGATCACAATTATTACTTAATGCAGAAAAGTAATATCCACGTACAGTACACAGCAATATCTTGTATATATGTGCAGCAAATGAATCAGGGAATCAATCCATATATATATGTAGACAGAGGCTATAATGAGTTTTAATACTACAACTGGGGCAACATCAATTGAAAACTTGCTTGGATCCTTCAAGTTCTCCTTCACTTTCAAATCAGAAATGATGGCTATCAAAACTTCAATAATTATAACATTGTCATGGACAGGGCTTGAATGCTCATATGCCTTGACTGGGGTATGAATCAGTGTTCTCTGATCTTGCCACTCTCTTCAAAGAAAACAATAGTCCACTTCAATATTTGAGATACCATGCTTGTTGTCTCATTTGTTACAGTAAGCTGAGAAAGCACTGAAATAAAAGTGGAAGTAGTGCTAGTGCTCAATTCAACAATCTTCATGCCATTTCCAAACTCAATACAATCTGGACTTCTAACTTGATGCAGAAGTAAAATCAAACACTACTCAGTTCAATAATGTTTGGCAGTATGTTTGGAACAGAGACAGTGATCCGCCGGTTTTCTTAAGACTTCATGTAAAATACTACTAGCAAATTTGCGGGTTTCCTTTAAAGACAGTAGAATAAGCAATCTATGAGATTTTTTACCAGTTTTCTGGAAGACTCCTACAATTAGTCTTTCCCTATTTTAACCATGGCAGCAAATAGGATATCCGCGGGATGCACAAAACAGCAACCAGTCCTGTCTTATCCTATAAAGCCTCTAGAAAGCAGGCTATAATCTCAATGTTCCTTGCAAATTTTTTTCGAAATAAAGCTACAGGTCAAATCTGCGGATTTCTTACAGCATTATGGAAAGGAGGCAGAAAATTTAGTTCGTTTACTGTTTCTTACAAACACGAAAAAAATAGGCAATCTATGCAATCGCTTTTACAGAGTTTTTAAAGATCCCACAAAGCATATAATCCACACGGATTCTTTTCCAGGTTTCTCCTTGTGACTGTGCAGTTGTCGCCTCGACCAATGTGTTACAAGGCATATGGAAGTGGCAAGGAAGACAGTCCTCTGTGTGATGTTGCTGGTTTTGAGAACACTCGCATGAAGCTTTTAAGACATGTGTCATTTGTTGATTGTCCGGGTCATGATATTCTCATGGCTACCATGCTCAATGGTGCGGCTATCATGGATGGGGCGGTGCTTTTGATTGCTGGCAATGAGAGCTGTCCTCAACCTCAAACTTCAGAGCATCTGGCTGTTGTGGAAATCATGCGTCTTAAACATATAATTATTTTTCAAAACACATTTCCTTTACACTTTTTAATCAAGGTATCATCCTTACCTTGACAATCTCCAGGTGACACGCCTCAAATTTTTATTTGCTAGTTTTGGAGAAGACTAGAAGATAATCGAAATAGCACAATTTCATCGTCAAATCACTGATTAAGCATCCTTCGATTAAGCATGACTATTAGACCGTTTCAAGTATGGAAATAAATTTAGTCCATAGAAGCAGCCTGTAACAAATTCAATTACATACATCAATAATCAAAACTCCGAAAGGCCCATTGACAAAGCGAACCATTAACTTTTCTGGCAATAGGAAGACACAAAGGATTTCATAACGAATCTTGAAAGCCTATATATGCGTGCACTTTTAAACTCTGATTGAAAATCAAACGGCGTCAAGATTCCTCTTTTAGGTTTAATGATTACATGCATTCTACGCCCTGATTTGTAGATCCCCTCTGGAGTTTTTGGCCATGGTCAGCAACAAAATGTGTCCATTCCACTACATGGGCGCCATTAACAAAACAGACCCACTTTCAAATATACAACCTCCATACGCATCTAACCAGTCACGGCAGAAACAAGGATCCATTTTAACATTCAGCATCTTATTAGCAAAACAGACCCACTTTCAAATATACAACCTCCATACGCATCTCACCAGTCACGGCAGAAACAAGGATCCATTTCAACATCAGTCTCTAACTTCTCAGAAGATACATGCGCAAAACTTGCAGAGAATGCCGTCAATGGGGTCAATGAACTCTCAATTGTCTGGTATTTCCCAAGGTGGACAGTCTGGTGCACCCTTGAGTGCACTTTCCCATCAGCAACAGTGGACGCCAACTCAAGGAAAACAACGGCACTCACCTGGAATGCCTTTAACAAAATGTCCAGACCGTCTTTATTTGGCCGGGGCACAGGTCGTCGAAAATGTGCTAGCCGATATTGTGCAAAGGCTCCAAGATCAGAACCAGGGATATTACAGCGACAATGCAGGGAGCTCAGATATTACCAGCGTATTGAATATTCAATGCAATACAAAATCGATAAGAAATGCCAACTAAAAATCAAGGAACGCAGCGTTTAGTTTAACTGCATCAAACCACAGTCAAACAACGTTTCAAATAATTTCAATGTCAGAAGGCAGTGGACAGATGCGTTAATGGACAGAGCCCAGAGGCGCTAGAACGGTTTTGGATTCTGAGCAAATTCAGGGCAGCGCAGGTGTGGCAGAACGACAGAGGCGTTATGTCAGAGGAATATCAGATAGAGAGCGTTACAGGTAATGAAGACTAGGCCAGCACTATTCAAGGTAGTTCAGACCAGTTGCTCAGGGAATAACAACATCTCATTTTTTTTAACTAAAGGATGAACCCTGAGAAAGAAAATAGGCCACACATCATGGCTCTGATACCATGTTAAACACACATGGGGAGCGAGAGAGATATAAAAGATAAAGCATGCAATTCAATTTTTATTAACAATTCATATACATTTATAGTAAAATATGGTGACCGTTGGGATTCACATCCCAAGGTCTCTTGGACTGCTTTTGTCCATTTGGCTTCCACACTAACCCATTGAGGATTAGGTGTACAACATAAATCCATAAGCTTATGGCTCAAGGCAGGAGACAAGAACACTTCTTTTTTCCATAACACTATGAAATTCAAAAGAGCAAGAAACCAGATAGAAAATATCCAAGTGGAAAATCAAGAAGTTAAAGGAGTAGAAGAAATAAAAAAAGCAGCTCACAAACACTTCAAAAATTTACTCTCAGCCACAGAAGAAACGGCTTAGTATGAAGAAATTTTGCAGCACACAAAAAAGAAAATAAAAAAAGAACAAAACACAGATATGTGCAAAGATGTCACAGAAGAAGAAGTAGTGGAGGCCATATGGAGCCTGCACCCAGATAAAGCACTAGGGCCAGACGGTTTCACCATTGCTTTCTTTAGAAATCACTGGTATACAATCAAGAAGGACCTCCTAAGAATGGTGAAGAATGTTTTCAAAAAAAAAATGGGAGGCAACACAAAATCCTCCTATCTAGCCCTTGTCCCAAAAGAGCCAAATCCCTCCACCTTCAATAGGTTTAGGCCTATTTCTCTCTGCAATTCCTCGTATAAGATAATAACAAAGATAGTGGAAAATACAATTAAGAAAGTGTTGCCCTTAATCATATCAGAAAATCAAGGAGAGTTTGTCCCAAACAGACAAATCATTGATAATGTCATAATTGTTCAGGAAGTTGTCCACTCTAGTATTCAAAAGCAGGAAAAAGGCATGATAATCAAATTATACATGGAAAATGCCTTTGATAGATTCAGCCAACCATATCTAATGGATGTCCTCCAGAAACTTGGCTTCTCTAAAGAAATAATAGGAGTGATACAAGAATGCATTTCCACCCCATGGATAGCCCCACTCATAAATGGAAGAACTAGTGATTTCTTCCAAAGCACTAGAGGGCTTAGGCAAGGCTGCCCTCTCTCCCCTTTTCTTTCCATAATAATGGTGGAGACCTTAAGCAGAGCATTGGAAACCCAGAGGAAAGAAAGAACTATATCAGGGTTGAGAATAGAAAAAGGAAGAAAAACCATAAATCATTCCTTGTTTGTGGATGATACTCTGTTGCTGGGAGGAACATCAACAATAATAGCTAGAATATTCAAAAAAACTCTCGATGAATTTCTAAAAGTGTTAGGTGGGCTATTAAACAACTCAGAATGCAGGATCTATGGGTGGAATATTCCACCTATAACCGTGCAAAGGATCTGCCAAATTATGGAAATTCTAGCACAAGAAAAATGGAGTCATTTCTTTTACTTGGGACTTCCAATCTCAAAAGAGAGCATGAAAGCAGAAATATGGACAAAATAGATTGAAAAAATGCAAACTAAGATAAAGAATTAGGGAATGATGTGGCTAAACATGGCTGGAAGGGTGATACTAATCAAATCCCTCCTTGCTACATTACCGATTTATCAATACGGTATAATCATGGCACTAGCAAGTGCCCACAAACAGATGGAATTAATCTTAAGAAGCTTTCTATGGCAGGGTGGGAAGCAAGAAAATAAAAATTTCAGTTTAGTCAGGTGGGAATAAGTAGTGAAACCTTATGAATAAGGAGGACTTTCCATCCGACTACCTGGGCTCATGAATGCAGCTCTTGGAATGAAAATAGTGTGGAGACTCATTACAGGTAAAGGAAGCTGGTGGAAAAAAATCCTCATTAACAAATACATGGACAGATCCAAGGAAAAATTGTTGAAGGGAAACATCCCAACCAGACAAAGTACCCAAGTATGGAAACTAATCAAAAAGGTTATCCCAACAATGAGTAGCCACATCTCAAAAATTCCAGGTAACGGAAAAACAACATCGATTTGGGAGGACAGGATCATGGGAAAAGACCAAATTCAGAATTATCCGGAAGTAGAAGGTATTCAAGAATGGGTGAAAGGAAGAGGATTCAACACTCTACATTCAATATCGTTGTGGAATCAAAAGGAATGGCAGAAGTTGAAATTCCCAACCATACCAGCAATCCTGGAAGGAAAATGGATCAAAATCGGGTAGCATTTAAAAGTGGTAGCTCTAATCCACTATGACAAGGAAGACAGCTACCTGTGGGATCTAAGCAATGGGCATTACACAGTAAAATTTGGATATCAAATCCTACAAGATCAAATTGACCAACAGGAATGGGACTCCTAGAAACTAGCTTGGAAAACCAAAAGTTTGCCAAAGATAAAAAATTTCATATGGACTCTTTTGAAAGGGAAGATCTTGACCAATGAAAATTTTTAAAAAAAAGGGGGCTTCCAAGGGCCATCACGATGTCCCTTATGTCAGCAGGCAGAAGAAAACACTCAGCACTTATTCCAAGAGTGCTTGAGAATTTGTTGAGAGCAGCTTATGAAGCCTCTGGAAGTGAACATAAACTTTGAAAAACCATTGCCAAAATTTCTCATAACACTTGAGAAAGCATACCCTTATGCAACAAAGAAGAAAACCACAATACTAAGAATATGGAAACATATCCCAACAGTGTTATGTTGGCAAATTTGGCTAACTCGAAATAAATACATTTTCAAAAACCAAAATCCAAGAATAGGGAAAACATTATCAAAAACTTGGGGACTGACTTCCGAAATTCTCAACGAAAAAGGAACTGCAACAACGAACTACAGTATTCTCCAACAAGAAGAAAGGGACTGGCTAAGCAAAGCCATAATAGACAACAATGGCCAAAGAGGACAGAGAAAATAAAACTCAAAAAAAAAATGGAAATTAAGAATGACTGAAGAGGAGCTTAAGAGCTGGAAAAAGCTTCAGAACGGAGATTGTATGCATTTTGATGGAGCCTCAAAGAATAATCTGGGAAAGGCAGGAGCTGGGGGAATAATTCATGATCCAAAAGGGGAAAAAATAGTCACCTATGAATGGGGACTGGGACAAATGTCAAATAAAAAGGTGAAAGCATACAGTTTGCTAATGGGGACAAGAATGATTAAAAAAAGAGAAATCTAAAATCTAATAATCATAGGAGACTCAACTATCATAGTCGAGGCAATGGTTTGAAACAAGAACCCAAGCAATGAGTTCATGAATAGAATCATCACAAGAATCAGAAGGAATTTAGCAAGCTCTGGCAATGTAACCTTCAAACATGTCTTGAGGATACATAGCCAGCAAGTGGACTATCATGCAAACCAAGCTGTGGAAAAAGAGGAAGGAATAGTTAGAGAGAATCAATACAATACTACCTCTTTGTGCCTTAATTACCATCTAAAAATGACAAGATCAAAGCGCTAGAAAATCAAGGGACAAAGCAGACAGATTAAAGGAAAAAATCAAAATTTGGAAAGAAAAGAAAATCAAAGGAACCATAGCCAATGCGAAAACCAAAAAAACATGGGCAGTCAATGGAAAAATCGCAACCGCGGGGATTCTCATATGAATGATGTCAGAGAAGGCATCCCTGATCACAAGACTCATGAGATAAAAATCAAAGGCATTGGGAAAAATCGTGGCAAGAAATTAGGGAAGGACGATCTCACTCAAGTGGCAGCCTCCAATTGCAGGTTCAGGGAATACAGAATGAGCTATAAGAGACATGGTAAGTTAACATCCAGGAAGCACGATTGCGTCCACAGAGAGTCTATTGTCGAGCGCAGAGAGAATTTTCTTGATTTCAGTCCCCTCCTATTTCTTAAACCCATAGATTATAGCTCTTTGATCCTTGTGTACTCCAGCGCCCAGCTCTCTGTCTTACCTTAGCATGCCCAGCATCCTCTCATCGCAGTGAATTCAGATTTCCTCACTAATCTTTGTTTCAAAGCCTCTCCTCCTTTTTCACAGATCAGCTCTCAGTCCCATTGTCATCTTGGTCACATCCCTGCCTTCAATCCCCTGTCTCTCTCCAAATTGTCACCTCCCGAAGCAAGACTTACTCTGTCATTTTCCAGCATTATTTTATTTGCGGGCCCACATACAGGCCCATAGTCGTCTAGGCCACTGTTAGTTCTCAAGAAAGCTAGGACATTGCTAAGCAAGGTAGGACTTCTCAGGCTCAAAGTCTAGCAATCAGCAGCAGAAGGAAAGTTATCATAGGCAACACAAGAATCAGGGAGATCAGCAAGGCAAGAGGAAGGAGCAATAAAATGGAGCTCAACCCCATTGAAAAGGCAGTCAGGAACGACTCATTCCCAACATGAAAGGGAAACAAAATCATGATACACTAACTACAACAGTCATTAAAGGACCTCCGAAGTGAAATGCAGATGGAATATAGTTTTCAGAGGCGTAATGTGGCAATTCAAAAAGAAGATATTATGGCCCTGAAATCCAAGTGGAAGCACCTAGAAGAAGTAGTGGACTACTACAAAAGCAAAACCATGAGCAGTGAGGGGGAGATTTCAGTCAACAACAACAACAACAAGCAACAAGCAGCCCAGGACTACTCTATTTATAAACCATAAATCTCAGTGAATTCATGTTATGTAAATTTGTTTTCTTAGTTGATCAATATGTCAGGCAGTATCCTAGAATAGCTAAAACAACTTCTAAAGTTTTGATACTAACCATAGGAGAAAGGTCTGCATGCCTATCTTACTGCTTAGTATAATATATCAGAATAGTGGAATGTAAAAGGAGCTTGCTCCAAGACATTTTTTGGTAATATATAACCTAACCGAACTTGTTTAAAAAAAAATACCTATATCTCATGCGTTGCTACAATACACAAACCCTCTTTAGATGTCAAATCAAAACAATTTTTGTGCCATTAGATCCATCGTAGGTGAGAAATGGGGTTTATGTTGAGTCTAATTAAGCAAGACTAGGAATGGAGAAACATTTTATTTAATAGATATAAAATTTTATAGTAGCTTTTCTTTTATAGTGTACCTTGTTTTACTTTTTATTTGTATTTATGTTTAAAGATGTGTTTTTTATTTCTTGATTTTATTGCTTTGACTCTTTGAGAAAACAATCACTCTCTTATTAAGAAAACGCAATAAATTATTTTTTGTGAAACTAAATTTGATGGCTATTAATATATGTGAGCATTAACTAAATAGTATTAAAAATATTAAAACATCATCAATCTTTTGTTTGACAAGGGTGAACATCAAATTTCAACACTACTATCATAGCTCTTATGAAATGATGAATTGGCAATTAGTAGACTTAAAAATACATCTTTATGATGCTAAGAAATTATCATATGATCATCAAAAGATTCCATGTAATATAGATAAATCCAAAATGAAATGGCATAAAAAAAATAAATCCTTATTGAACTAACAAGAAGTGAAGAATTTGAAAATTGAGTTATATTTTTTTCTCCATACCAATGTGTTTTTATAAATATAATATTTATGTTTCTTAATGTAAGGTGATAATTATGAGAATGAGGCACCACACTGCCACAAGGAAGAAATTACAACCTATAGGAATTGTATGGAATGCAAAATCTCCACCCAAACTTTAAGAGGAACCAAGAAAATAAAGGAAAGAGAGCATGATGGAGTAAGAGGGAAATAATCCAGTAAGTTAATTAGCATTAGGGAGTTCATTATGTGAACCTTAGTAATGTAGGCTATTTGTAAGTGCTAATTTTTCGTAGGTATTTTCAAGAACAAATATAAGTGATAGTGAATCAATGAAAGAAAGGAAATTTAGACTAGGGTTTAATCATTTTTAATATGATAGTGTGATATTTTATTTTCAAGAGAGAAAAGAATTCATTGCTTAACACTAATCCTACTTTTCAACCTAATGATAGTTAGAAATAATCTTAGATTGCTTAACACTTTAACAATGTTAAGCAAGTTGGGGTGGCAGGAGGGGGAGGGTTTCTCATTAATCCTAAAGGAATCATTGAATTTAGTTATGCTTGGGGGCTAGGCCGAAAGACCAATAACCAAGTTGCAGCTTATGGAATGCTCCTCGGACTAATCTTGGCACATAGAAATGTTATGAAAAAGATTTAGGTGTTAGGCTTCTCCTCACCCTATTGCATCACCATCTGCAAGCTCCTTCCAAGCATGTGGACTCGTGGCAAGCCGGACACCTAGACTCACTCGAAACGTGGTGTCCCATGGAAATTTTGTACCACACTTGTTTCAAGAATAAGTCACAGCATGCGACCTCATCGTTTTGACCGTGGTTCTTGGAGAAATAGGTGGTGCAGCACCTCATGCACCTGCAAGGATTTGAGTTTTATAGAGCAAATTTTAATTTGAGACCTCAATGAAGTCAGGCTTGTTCGTGGGAGAAATGTGGGAATGACCAATAGAGATCAAGAGCTTGGTGGGAAATTAATGGAGGAGGGTGGATTTATGATGGAGTACTCATGGGATCTCAATTGTAACAATCTCCTCGCTCATCTTTGCATCACCTCCAGTTCAGGAAGCGGGTACAAAGTGCAAATAGGTATGTGGATTTTGTATGTTCTAAGGTTTAAGAGTGGGATGGTGGCCTCTGCGAAAGCCTAGTGGCTAGAGTCAAGGCTGTTGTGTATCAGTTTCTGTGTCACGGAGGCTGGGTGTTATGTTGTGAAGAGTCGTAATGAGGGAAGGAAGGTATGTCTGCTTGAGGTTTTCAAGGAAAATCAAGAAATTCTAAGCATAATTGGAAGGTTGCGGGTGTTGGTCTTGGGTTGTCCAGAGTGTTTGTAGGCGGATTGGATTTGGGACACTGGGTGGGTTAGTAATTCTCTCCGGAAGAGGGAGGAGAAATGGAGTCAGAGTGAGGTTGTATGGTGCATTCTCACCGAGGAGCAAGGCGATCTGTTGTGGACGAAAGAGGGTGCCTCGCTATGGGAGATCGGGGAAAACACTACCAATTTCTGAAGATCGATAAAAAGCATGGTTTTGGAAGCCATGATGCAGGGTTCTAAAGACAGTTCTTGGTCGGACATGTGGGGAAGCCATAGGCCAAGGTCTGGTGGGATGAGAGTCGGTTCCTCTATGTAAGGTGGTAAATACAGACCCTCATGTCTCACATGTGTTCAAGATCATTGGGACCTACGAGAAGCACTATCAAAACTCCAATGCAACATGCATCAGCAAATGCATGAGAATTTGACCATGCAGGAAAGGGAAATTGATAAAAAGGAATGTATCAGGCAACTTGAGGACAAAGTGGACACACTGCGTCATCAGCTGGATAATTTGAATCTCAAGGTGGATGCAATATAGGATGGTTTTGAGACAAACGTGGAGGGCATGACAGACTAGGAGAATTTCAAAGACTCGAAAGAGGCATCCCCAGGACTAGATCTAAACAACCTAGCCCCTATGGATCTCTGACCATCTCTGTATTTGTTTTGTTTTTGTTTTATCAAAATGATGAACTGTAAATCTATATATCTCTTATTTCAATTATGTCGAAGTTATAGTTGTAGATATCCTAGAATGGGAATTTTTTGTAAGCAGGATATACATAGCTACTGCAATAGTCTAGATGGACCAAGAAATTTTTATCAGCTTGTTGAAGCAGTGATAAATCGATGTGAAGACTTGATTTTGTTGTGAATGAGTGCGACTTATTTAATATAAACTATACTCATTACGGTTAAAAAAAAACAATGTTAAGCAAGCAAAAGGAAGGAAGATCAGAATTTATTAATATCCCTAAGTGAGTTAGAGATCATATCTAGTAGGTTATGAAAGCAATTGCATGAAAGAATGAAAATTGAGAAAATGTACCTAGATTATGATCCAATTAGAACAAATTGTAGGCACACAAGGGTAGAAACATAGTTTAACATTCCAAACTTAAACCTTGTTTGTAACATCTCTCTTGGTATTCACGATTCCATTTAACACTTGCATGCAATTTGTAACTAAGTTTGAGTTATGTTTTAAAAATGCAATTAGACAACCTTTCTAAAAGGTGAAAGTAGATTGTAGTTGGGTGGGTGGGTGTGTGTCAATTGGATTTATTTCAAGTGTTTGGGAGGAATGATTGTTATCCTCCCCACCTAGGCCCAATTCTTACAAGTTACATGTTGAGCTCATGACTTTGATCTTTGTTTTGTGTACAATCTCGAGCCCTATGGAATATCTTATCCTTGCCTACAAGGTGGAAGGTGGGGTATTGTGTTACATGGA
>APFE031068328.1:19530-118592 GCA_000404065.3 Pinus taeda | reverse complement strand
GGAAATAAATGTGCTCAAAAGAAAACTGGAAAATTCATTTGCAATTAAGGAACCACTAAAAAACTACCAAAAATAGTGAACTATGCTACAATTAAGGAACCTAAAAGAACAAATTTTGGGGGTCCAATTGGAATAGGTGGATGGCCACCAATATCCACCTAGATCAGTATTTCCCGCTTAGGAAGCAATGGTCCCCATTGCATTGAGTACCTCCATGAGATGAGGAAACTTATGCTGAACTTGGTCTTTGGTGAGCCACTTGCTTTGGTGCAAGAGTTGGTCAGCTTGAACAAACCAATACAATTGGATCTTCTGCTGGTGAGTGTTCTTTATTTGCATGTCCATGATCTGATCAGTTGCGGCCTATTCCATGCAGTTTAGGTTTAGCTCTATTAGTGCGAATTGTTATGCAATGTCTAATGTGTCCAATAATGGTGGAAAGTATGTTCGAAGGTGGTCCACATTGAACATTGGGTGCAAGACAAGGAATGGAGGAATGTTGAGCTCAAAATCATTGTCTCTCATAACCTTAGTGATGACGTAAGGCTCATATCAGAGTGGTTTGAGCTTCCGACGAGCTCTAGTAAGGCATTCTTTCTGGAAATGCAACCAAACTTTGTCACACACCTAAAACTTGTGTGACACCCATTGTTAATAATGTAGTTGCCTGTACTAGGAATTGGACTTATCTAAGATGTTGTGAACTTGTTGGAAAATGTGTTTAGCGCATTCAATAAACCTGGTTGATTTATCAGCATCGGATTGTACATGTGTGGATTCTATCTGTGTAGTCACATGAGGCATAACGACATCAATCAGACACAATGGTTGAAATCCCAGACCCATTTGAAAGGCACTGCAACCAGTTGAGCTATGGAGAGATCTACTATAGTTTTGATGCACATAGGGAAGGCTCTCATCCCAGGTTTGTAGATTCTTGAAGTTGTACATTCAGAGTATGTGCATTATCATCATGTTGACAACCTCTGTCTGGTCATCAATCTAGAGACGAAATGTAGCTGACTTGGTGAGCTTGGTGTCCAATAGTGTCCAAAGGCTTGATCAAACTGTGCTCAGGAACCTATTATCCTAATCTGATATAATGGCCTGCAGAATCCCAAAATGTACCCACACTAGTTCAAAGAAGATTTTGGCTGTGTCCTCTCCTGTGATACTCTTCTTGTAGGCCGTTAATATAGCCATCTTAGGAAAAATTTCCATGACCAAAAATACACAATCATTACCATGATTGATAGAAGGGAGTCCACACAAATAGTCCATGAAGATGGATTCCTAGGGCTAGCTGGAAGTAGGTAAAGGATTGTACAGTTCTTTCTTCTTGATGGTTGGCTTGGCGATGGTACAAGCAATGTAGAATATGATATATTTCCAACATTCTATCATAATTTTGGCCAATAAAAGTACTTTTGTAGTATGACCACAGCTTTATCCACACCAAAGTATCTTGTTAACCAACTATAGTGCACCTCCCAAATCAACTTGGCATGCTCACTTGAAGGAACACAAAGGTGGCATGGTTAGCATAATAATGTGTCCTAGAGGTAGAAATCGGGAACTTTCTTGCCATCCACTAGTATATGGTATGTGATGGAGAACTCTAGATAATTTTTGTAAAATTGTAGTCATCCAAAGGTCTTGTGGCCACAAGAGTTGAGAATAGTATTCAAGTTGCAACTGTGGGCCAAATTAGACAATCTACAACATGATTGGTATTTCCCTTTTTGTATTTAATGTTCAAGTGGAATTTGTGTAGATATGTAGACCACTTATGATGGTGATCATTCTACAACTTCCCTTTTATTTGTATAAACTGAAGAGGTCAGTGATTGATGTGGATGACAGTCTCCTTCAACATAATGTAATGTTTTTGTTTCTCTCAACCTTGCAGGATAGAATACATTTCTTTATCATAGGTGGGGCACTTCTGAAATGTATTAGAAAGTGTCTCACTATGATAGGACACTGGATGCCCATGTTGGATGAGGATTGCGCCAATAGCATAGACGAAGGTGTATGTCTCAATCTCAAATCGTTGCCACAAGTATGGAAATGTGAGTACAGGTGTAGAGAAAAGCGTGTGCTTCAGCTCAATGAATGCTTTCTGTTGGGACTCAGACTAGGAAAACTTTGCTTTTGCTCCACCCATGGTAATCTAACTCAAAGGCAATGTGATATGGGAGAATCCCAATACGAACCTTTGATAAACATTTGTGAGGCCCAAAAAGTTGCAAAGCTCTATTAGAGTGGTCAGGGCTAGCCAATATCAAATTACTTGTATCTTAGTTGGATCAACATGCATGCCTTTCTCATCTATGATGAAACCTAGATAATAGACCTGACTCATGCCAAAGGTGCATTTCTCTAAGTTGGCACATTGTTTGTGTTGTCGCAGGGTTTGAAGGACCTATCAAATGTGTTGCAAGTGCTCTTCCCAAATATTGTTGAAGATGGGGATGTCATCCAAATAAACAAACATGAACGAGTTGGTGAACGGTTGCAAGATGTCATCCATCAGCCTCATAAATGTAACAGGGACATTTTTCAACCCGAAAGGCATGACCAACCATTCAAAAAGGCCTTCCTTGGATTTGAAAGTGGTCTTTCTACATATATGGGCTCTATTAGAACCTGGTGATAACCACACTTCAAATCAATCTTGCTAAAATACATGGCCCTCTTGAGTTAGTTCAGAAGGTCATCAATCCATGAGATTTGATACCTGTTCTTAACAGTGATTTTTATTAGTGTCTGATAATCAGTGCAAAAAGCCTCCAGGTCCCATCCTTCTTATTTACAAGTACAATTAGGCTCCCATAGGGTGAGGAATTTGGTAGGATGTGCCCTTGTTGTAGCAACTTGTGGATCTATTGTTGGATCTCTTCATTTTCCTTAATGGAGTGGTTGTATATCGGACCATTGGGTAGGGATGCTCCAAGAGTCATATCGATCGAATCCTTGACCTAACAATGAAAGCGTACCCTTGTGGGTGAGGAGAAGATGTCCCTGTATTCTTCCACAACCTGTTGTGGCCACCAACAACCCCCCTTCTTATTTACTGTTATTACTAATACTAAATAAGTGGGGACCCTTAGTCAAAAAATTTCAAAAGATGAATTAGTGCTTGCATTTAATTTTTAATAAAACTTACCATCATAAACTTAGGAAAATACCTTTGAAAAATCTAAAAAAAGCTTAAGTTTCATGATGAAGAAAGATAAAATCACTCATTAAAGAATATCGCATCGCAGAAAGGATAATAGGATGCCTCCTTACAAGCCAAAACTCTAAGATTGCGAGAATGCGATGCGAGATTACATACTTTAAAAACATATATATCACATCGCATGTCTTAAAACGCAATTACATTAAGAAAAATCGCAAAAAAAGCCGATATGTGATGACGCATATCACAAAATCGCACATCACAAGAAATACATTAACGCGAAATAAGCACACACTGCGATTATGCGATACTGCGACCATGTGATATTGCGATATTGCGATCTTGTGATGATGCGATACAGCGATCTGCGATATTGCAAAGAAAATCGCAAAATCACTCCATCGCAAAGCGTTTCGGCTCACTATTCGAAAAAACTCTTTCCATAAAACAAAACCTGGTTATGCGCTTTAATGCTAATTAATGAGTTAGTTGCCAGTTGTTAATAAAATATGGTTTTGTGTTTATCAAAGAGCCAGTTCACGTAAGGTGGTATATTGTTGCATGTCTTCGGCATTTAAAGCTTTCTTGTCACTATTTTGTATCATTACTCTCACCTCACTTGTAAACTGCAGGAACGAAGAACAAAGAAATATACAAAGCAGTATACAAGATACTATGGGGAAGAAAGGCAAGGCTCCCATGTCTGAAGATAAAGAAATGGCGCCATTATACACAGACACCGCCTGTAACAAAGAAGCGGGTATTTCCACTTGGGAAGGCATGTATAACCTACTTGAGGAAGAGAATCCCAAGGTGATGGAAGTTACAGCTTATGCTGGTTCACAGGGGTCCTCCGAAGCATCAGTTGTAGATTTAGCCTGTTTGTTCTTGCACCGAATAGTGGCAAGACCCAAAATTCTCCCTTATACAAACATGGTTAAATGGGTACTAGACAGTGCGGACATTCAAAACAGACAGTTTAAGGTTCAAGGTCAAGGACTTATCGGCTCATTTGCTCAACAAGATTTGAAACTTATGTATCATTTGCCGGAGCCACAGGCGAATTACAACAAACAGTTCATAGAGAAGTTTGTCAAAGAAAATGAAGACCTGACTAAATGTACTAAATATTGGTCAAGGAGAGACGAGCCGTTGAAAAAGGACAAACACGGTATGTATAGTATTGGTTCTCTCACTTCTCCATATTGCTTCACCGTTGCTATGCTATGTAGACTTTATGGGAGACCAGATATTAATAAATTCTCATCTGAATGGATACCTTTGTTGGATGTCGTTTTTAATTCTACTATTATGGATTGGTCTAGAATATTGTCAGACAACTTAGTTACTGCCATTATAAATTACCGATCTAAAAGAACTGTTTCCCAGAGAATTTATCCCCCATTTTACTTATCTGCGTATGTAATGGATGCAATTTGCTATGTTTCAAAATTTCCCGTAATGGGATGGAAATAGACAACTCAAGACCCTTTACCCATTCATGCTTATCACAAAGAATTGTGGGATTCTAAATGCCCTCCATTTTTCTACAAAATTTTTCATGGATTTATGTTACCACTGTACAAAATTTTATATGAAAAAGATGCTCCAAGATGTTCTTCTGAAGCAGAGGCAGATACACTCACAGTTGCGAGATGGTTTGGAGAGGAATTGTTTATATATGTCAGGGTATTTGGAAGTGACATTTCCCCTCACATCTTACCTTTGTATGTTCCCGACAAACTCATGGCGTGAGAGATCGCTTATCAAACCTGTTCAGAAGGGGGATTGACTAAGGATTTAAAAGATAAAAAGAAGGCTATTTGGCCATAATTTCCTGTAGCCTGTGGAGCCTTTTCATTATTTGATGTAGGCCATTCCTTCAAAGAAGTGAATAATATAACGTGTCTACAATTGTTCAAGTTTCAAAGAAGGTCATTCGATCATTATGACATTGCGAAGAATTTCACTGCCTCAGTCAAAATAAAGGTCTTTTCCAAAGAAGAGGATTGTTTTGACGATATATTCCAACAGAAAATCACACTTGAAGAAATTCTGCACTCAGCTCAAACGCAGCTCCCTCTGGCAGAGTTTCAGCAGTTCAAAACATACAGGGAAAGAAGGTTAGCTAATGTCCCTCTAGAAAAATTATGCTTAGAACCCGCGAGGGAACCGACTGCAAGTATTAGCCTCAGCTAAAGTTCTGGTACAGATAGATCTAAATCCAAATCTGGGAAAGAAACATCAGCACATTCTAAAAAATCCGAAAGTGACCATGGTAAAAGCGAAGGGTCAGTAAAGGATACTGCCCAATCAAAAGAACCTACACAGCAACTGGTGTTAACCTCTCCACAGGTAGATCCTCCCCCTCTCATCGGTCATCCACCATCTGATAGAACCAAGCTAGACAAAGAATGGGAGACCTTCAATGATCTAATCAATCTTGAAGGGCAAAGTACAAAGATACCTGTAAGTAATGTACAGGAAATTGAAGACATGGTCACAGGAAGAATCGACAATATTTCGGATATGGAACAAAATCCTATCACCCCCTCATCTGAACTTATACTCAAGATAGAGGAGATTCCTCCTCTTGATGTATTTTACAGTCCACAACATAGAGCAGTAGTAAGAAAACAAAGGAAGAAGAGGAAATTGGATAACGCGATCTCTCATGACGCAGAGCAATTGGATGTCTTGTGGCAAGATCCTACTACTAATCCAACTGAGAATCTTACCAAATTATCCCAAATCGCAGGAGCTTATGCTTCTGCAACTATTGATAAAGAAGCTGAGGTACAGCAACTGTTGAAAGAAAAGGAAAATCTAATACAAGTTTTACAACAACAACTGCAACAAGCCAATGCCAACAACGAAGCACAGAAAACGCTTGAAAGACTACAGCAGGAATTCCAGCAGATGCAGGTAAGCTACCAAAACAGTTTGGCTTAGAAAGAAAAACAATTACAGGATATACAGGAGATGCACAAAGATGATCCCAAGCTTACAGAATTCATCGCAGAATCTATTTCCTTGAACGACAAACTACTACAGCAACAAGAAGCATTTGGCCAAAGGATAACGCAGTGGAACTCGTATTGTGAAATAAGTGATACAATCACCAATCAAGTCGTAGATCTACGGCATGACTATGATTTAATTGATAGATGAGCTACTGAATATTTGGCTTGGCAAGAAACGGAGGAGGGAAAAAGAGCAGGCGTACCAATGATAAATGACAATCATAAACAAATGCTCTTTAACAAATGGGATACACAGATCAGGGAAGCTGAGTAAGCAGCAGAGGAAGCATCTACAGCATCCAACATCCTTATTGATTGCATAAATGAGAATTTGCATAAAGCAAATCTAATCTCGGAAACAACTCCAGGTTATCTACCAAAGGTACAACAGCTGCAATCAGAATGGAAACGGAAGGCGCAAGAAAAGGCAGAATCCATTAAAATATTAACTAAGTTGAATTGGGATTCTTACTGGGCTTATTTAGTGAAACCACACAGCCAGTGTATGACTCTCAAGAGCATCATCAATTCTATTGAAAAGATGGCACCAGCTCTTGTTGATTCCATTTTCACAGGGCAATTAAAAGTTGAAGTCAACCAACCGACTCTTCTCAAGCAAATGCTGAATGCTTGCGATGTTAAGGAGCAGATACAGAAATAGTTAGATGTTAGATGTCAAATTTAATTTTAGAAATAGTTTTCTTTATCTATTCCTAGAGAAAGGACGGTCATTTAAACTGTATCCTGTATTTTTGTAAATAAGTTATTTTTAGATGTAGTTAGTAGTATTTAAACCCTTCTCATGCATTTAGAGAATGGTCCAGAAATTTATCAAAAACTTGTCCTCAGAACATGCACTTTTGCACCCTCCGAGGAGTTTTTGATGAATGAATGGAACAGGATTTATTGATTTTTGCATTTGATATCTACTACTGATGTTGCACTTCTGTACTCTTAGTGGATGTTGGATTGAGAAGAGATAAATCATTATCACTTGAAGCTCATGAGTAGAACTAGTTATAAATGGTACTTCTATCTCTTAACTGTTTCTATTTCTTGTGTTAAAGTGATATTCAAGTTCAGTTGTTTATATGTTAATGCATGAATTCCTGAGTTATCATTTGGCACTTTTGTACGGTGATAGCTATTTATTTGTGCTTAATATATGAGTAGCTTACTGTGTGATATGTTTTTCACAACTGTTTCACCTAACTTTTTATGTGAAGTGGTTTATCTATATTGAATTCTTTTCTTATAACAGTGGAATAATCTTTATTACTGATTGTTATTTGAAATCATTTTAGATCGCACAGAAGAAAGATTACATCCCGGGTTAGTATAGACTTAGAAATTTCTATTTTATTAGAATACAATTGCATGTCATTAGATTAAAGTTAGAATTAGAGCATCTTAATTAGGAACTATTAAACCAGAAACATCAATCTTTCTCACACACACACTTGAATTGGGAAACTGGTCCCATATCCCCATTCGGACCCGCTATACCAAACGAAAAAGGAGCTGCCAACCAAGGTCCAGACCGGGCGGGTATCCCCCTTGTTGCTAACCCGATTTTCGGGGCTTCAACATATTTGGCGCTAGAAGGAGGGCCTGAAATAAGTTGTCTGATGGAGTCTTTTCAATTTTAACATTTTCTTTAAATTACGATGGCTCTTCTTAGACTTCCAATTTGGAGTTGTATCCATGTATGTGCATCTTCCAATACTCCACCCGAAGTGGTAAGACTCTTGACTCAGGAAAAATTCAATGGTAAGAGAAATTCTTCTGCTTTTAATCATGCCCTTCAATTTATTCAAAATGTTTCAAATTCCAATTTTCAAGGAATTGATGAAGGCATTTTATGCAGAATTTTTACTCTCACATTCGTAGCAGAAGATAGGAACTGGTGTAGAACTCTCTCGGTTGCCTCAATTCACAACTGGGATCAATTTTTCACAATTTTCATTTGTAAATTTGACCGCTATGATTATGATTAGGTATACGATGAGATTGAGTATCTACGAAAAGAAAATGAGTCTGTTAGAGATTTTAATATTCGTTTTCGTTTGAATTGTTTGAAATTTAATGTCGAGAATGAACTCATAAAAGAAGAATCATTAGATTGGTTCGAACATGATTATTCTCCACCTCCTATCCCTGATCCATATGAAATTAGTCCAAGCTTTGTTCAATTCCCTTCTAACACAAATGAGAAATCCAATTCAGATGTGCCAATAAATTGTGATGAAGAGGTTTCACAAAGCTTAGAAAATTTTTCTGATCAAATACAAGAAGACAATAGCAGCAATTCTGGAGAAAGAATCACCTTGAAATTTGAAAGCAACTTGTGTAGTTTTTAACCCTGTACAGAAATTACCTGCATACGAATTCTAAAACAAATAAAATAAACAATGCGAGAGCATAACACATAAAACACATATACACAGAGATTTCCCACTAGATCCCAAGACCAGGACTACCAGCTTGATTTTTCATTATGTTCCTTTCCTTGTTACAATACATATTTATACATGCCGAAGCATCCAATACCATGGACTGAAAACCATCGCGTCCAAAACCATGGACCGAAAACCATCGCGTCCAAAAAACATGTGCGAAAAGCATGCACAAAACCATAGGTGGGTCCGCCCAACCTAACATAGGGTCCAAAACCAAATTTTTCCAGGGCACTGCCCCAGACCCCATAAAGTGGGGTTACGGGTACCCCTTAAACCCCATGTTAACTATGTGGTAAGAATATAACACAACCCAACAACTTGGAGGTAAATTCAGAAGACCAGATTGCAAATCAGCAAGTACAAGCAACAATCAAGGTAAACAATGGCATGCAAATAGTTGTACAAATTTCTGAATCTTTCCATGATGAGCATAATGCACAAGAAATTTCAAACAAAGACATTTTTAAAAGCATTATTTCAGAATCACATTTTTCTCTTTATCCTGATATTTTTAATGATGGTAATTCTTTCCCTCTTGGTATTAATGATATTTCAGAAAATACAGAGGTTGATCTAAATTAATCACCATTAAGTTTTCATCAAGATAGAGAAGCAAAGACTGGTCATTCTTTTCCCATTAACGAACATGAAATTCTTGTTCCTCTTTGTTTTGATACATTGGGTGAGATTGAAGGGAAATCTAGGGAATCTATTGAAGTCATTTACGATAATTACTTTGACATTGAAGACGTTGATTTTTCTCAAGGAAATCATCACAAACTTCAAATAACTTCTGAGAATGAGAGATATTTTAATTTAGAAATTATTCCAATCAATCCTCATTTTAAAACAGCGAATTATCTTCATGACTTCACTATTCAAGAGAATTTGCCAATTTATGATTCATATCATGATCAAACCTTCAAACCTGTTCATAATCATAATCCTATTTCTAATATTCGAAATTTCTCAAATTCCATAATTTTGGCCAATCCTTGTGAAAGAGAAATTATTTCAAAAAGATCCCAATTGTATTGTAACAATAAGTGTATAGATGGTCATTTCAGTCTATTTTCGCTTCCTCACTTATTTTGTGTAAAATCATATTTATTTTCAGGTTTTTGATACATTACGCTGGCATATTGAGCACCTTATTACCAAACATTCAATTAATGTATTGCCTTGTTGGAAAATTGAAATCTCTCAAAAATATCAAAATCTATTTCAATTGCAATTTCAATTTCAAGCGATGTCAATGCTTTATCAAAAGTTTCTTTCTTCTCTAAGACAATATCAACAAGAGAGTGTATTGTTAGAAATTTTCCAGCAATTCAATTTACTTACTAACTTTCTATTTAATTTGAAATATTTCCATCCATTCTTCATTGATTCATTCTCTTCATGGAAAACTACCAATAGCTTAACATTTACACATATCACTAACAATATCACCCAGGCCTTTGAATCTAAGAATTCATATCCTCAATCTGGCCTGTCATATCTTCATCTAAACATTTCTCAATCCTTATCAGAGATCCATCCAGATTTCTATGATCCAATTGGTATTCAATTGAAAAGAAAATTTCATAAAAAGGAGATTTTAAAGAAACTTCTAACAATAGTTGTACATTTTGATGTTAGATTTAATGTTCTTAATTCAATAAGATTTTTATTCTTATTACTAACATTCGAACTGTATATATATGCATGAGTAAAAATGAAAGAATGGTTACACTGGAAATATGACTATACCTAGTCATTTTCATGTACATGTTTAGAATAGGAGTAGAATTAATTTAGTTTGTTTGTTTATGTAGATAATTTATTTTTAATAGTTTTGTAGATTAAAAATAAAGGCAGCAATTAGCGCTTTTCATATCATATATATGTGCAAGGAAATATTTACTTCTCATCAGAAAATTCCTAATTCTTCCTTAAATATTTCTTCCATAATAAAAACCAGTTGAGAATGGTTACATTAGATATTTACGAAAAAGATACCATTTCTCTTTCAGATCTTGATTTTTCTCTTGTATAAATAGCAAATCTTTTAGAAAATTGATCTGTATTTTTGAAAGCACAGTTAAAGACTCTAGCCTAGAAATGATACTAATTTCAACTTCATAAAATTTGATGAAAACAACCTTTAGTGAGAAATTGTTTTATATCAGTGCAATGAAAGGTATCAATAACAAAATAAAGATTCTTTGTAGAACAGCTCTTTCCAAAAAAAAAAACTCTACTATTGTCGTCCAGAGCTATCTTATGGAAACAATGATGTCCTCCCTACTAAGGAAATCACAATTTTCAGTGGAAAAATCCAAGGATACACTTTATCTTAAAGAGTGAGAGGTCTCATCATGAGTCGGCTTATCATATTCACAAATATTATAACTTGTTGACTTTGCCAATATTACATACCATAACAGGGCAATGACTCAAGATTGTTGCAATCAAGAGGCAAGGGGTCTCATCACAAGCCAGCTTGTTCAGCAAAGTTATAAATCAAGTGAATGACTGTGTCATAAATTGGCTATCAAACCAAGACATTGTTCTTTAAGAATAAAAGAAAATCAAAGCAATAAGTGTAGATGTGGATTCTTCTTTGGGAATTGTAGGTTTCTTTAAGTAGGATACAAGACCATTGTTGGGTAACAGGTAACCCTATCGAGGCTATGAACACCTGCTGGCAGCAGAGGCTCTACCTACAACAAATGAGCATATCTAAAACTGGTTTACAGAGAAGACTTTGTTTTATCTTTATAAACCAAGTAATGACTGATGTGGATACAAGGACTAGCTTGAGGGAGCAAATAATCAAAGCTAAAAATAGAAGAAACAAAATATCATTGACAGGTAAAAGCATAATGTACTTTATCATTCTATAATAAATTTTAACTTTCCAGAAAATTTTCTACTTTGGAAGTTTAGAAAATTCAAAAGAAAGACAGAGATAACTGGTTCTTCCAAGTGAATCGCCAATTGTTGTGGCCACCAACAACCCCCCTTCTTATTTAGTGTTATTACTAATACTAAATAAGTGGGGACCCTTAATCAAAAAATTTCAAAAAATGAATTAGTGCTTGCATTTCCCTTTTAATAAAACTTACCATCATAAACTTAGGAAAATACCTTTGCAAAATCTAAAAAAAGCTTAAGTTTCATGATGAAGAAAGATAAAATCACTCCTTAAAGAATATCGCATTGCAGAAAGGATAATATGATGCCTCCTTACAAGCCAAAACTCTAAGATTGCGAGAATGCGATGCGAGATTACATACTTTAAAAACATATATATCACATTGCATGTCTTAAAACGCAATTACATTAAGAAAAATCGCAGAAAAAGCCGATATGCAATGACGCATATCGCAAAATCGCACATCGCAAGAAATACATTAACGTGAAATAAGCACACACTGTGATATTGTGATATTGTGACCATGCAATATTGCGATATTGCGATGATGCGATACAACGGTCTGCGAAATTGCAAAGCAAATCGCAAAATCGCTCCATCGCAAAACGTTTCGGCTCACTATTCAAAAAAACTCTTTCCATAAAACGAAACCTGGTTATGCGCTTTAATGATAATTAATGAGTTAGTTGCCAGTTGTTAATAAAATATGGTTTTGCGTTTATCAAAGAGCCAGTTCACGTAAGGTGGTATAATGTTGCATGTCTTCGGCATTTAAAGCTTTCCTGTCACTATTTTGTTTCATTACTCTCACCTCACTTATAAACTGCAGGAACGAAGAACAAAGAAATATACAAAGCAGTATACAAGATACTATGGGGAAGAAAGGCAAGGTTCTAATGTCTGAAGATAAAGAAATGGCGCCATTATACACAGACACCGCTTGTAACAGAGAAGCGGGTATTTCCACTTGGGAAGGCATGTATAACCTACTTGAGGAAGAGAATCCCAAGGTGATGGAAGTTACAGTTTCTGCTGGTTCACAGGGGTCCTCCGAAGCATCAGTCGCAGATTTAGCTTGTTTTTTCTTGCACAGAATAGCGGCAAGACCCAAAATTCTCCCTTATACAGGTATGGTTAAATGGGTACTAGACAGAGCGGACATTAAAAACAGACAGTTTAAGACTCAGGGTCAAGGAATTATCGGCTCATTCGCTCAACAAGATTTGAAACTTATGTATCATTTGCCAGAGCCACAGACGAATTACAACAAACAGTTCATAGAGAAGTTTGTCAAAGAAAATGAAGACCTGGCTGAATGTACTAAAGATTGGTCAAGGAGAGACGAGCCGTTGAAAAAGGACAAACACGGTATGTATAGTACTGGTTCTCTCACTTCTCCATATTTCTTCGCTGCTGTTATGCTATGTAGATTTTATGGGAGACCAGATATTAATACATTCTCATCTGAATGGCTACCTTTGTTGGATGCCACTGTTAATTCTACTATTATGGATTGGTCTAGAATATTGTCAGACAACTTAGCTACTGCCATTGTAAATTACCAATCTAAAAGAATTGTTTCCCAGAGAATTTATCCCCCATTTTACTTATCGGCGTATGTAATGGATGCAATTTTCTATGTTTCAAAGTTTCCCGTAATGGGATGGAAATAGACAACTCAAGACCCTTTACCCATTCATGTTTATCACAAAGAATTGCGGGATTCTAAATTCCCTCCATTTTTCTACAAAATTTGTCATGGAGTTATGTTACCACTGTACAAAATTTTATACGACAAAGATGCTCCAAGATGTTCTCCTGAAGCAGAGGCAGATACACTTACAGTCGCGAGATGGTTTGGAGAGGAATTGTTTCCATATGTCAGGGTATTTGGAAGTGACATTTCCCCTCACATCTTACCTTTGTATGTTCCCGACAAACTCATGGCATGAGAAATCGCTTATCAAACCTGTTTAGAAGGAGGTTTGACTAAGGATTTGAAAGATAAAAAGAAGGCTATTTGGCCACAATTTCTTGTAGCCTATGGAGCCTTTTCATTGTTTGATGTAGGCCATGCCTTCAAAGAAGTGAATAATATAACATGTCTATAATTGTTCAAGTTTCAAAGAAGGTCGTTCAATCCTTATGAAATTGCGAAGAATTTCACCGCCTCAGTCAAAATAAAGGTCTTTTCCAAAGAAGAGGATAGTTTTGACGATATATTCCAACAGAAAAGCACACTTGAAGAAATTTTGCACCTAGCTCAAACGCGGCTCCCTCCGGCAGAGTTTCAGCAGTTCAAAACATACAGGGAAAGAAGGTTAGCTAATGTCCCTCTAGAAAAATTATGCTTAGAACACGCGAGGGAACCGACTCCAATTATTAGCCTCAGCGAAAGTCCTAGTATAGATAGATCTAAATCCAAATCCGGGAAAGAAACATCAGCGCATTCTAAAAAATCCGAAAGTGACCATGGTAAAAGCGAAGCGTTAGTAAAGGATACTGCCTAATCAAAAGAGCCTGCACAACAACTGGTGCTAACCTCTCTGCAAGTAGATCCTCCCCCTCTCATTGGTTAGCCACCATATGATAGAACTGAGCTAGACAAGGAATGGGATACCTTCAATGATCTAATCAATCTTGAAGGGCAAAGTACAAAGATACCTATAAGTAATGTACAGGCAACTGAAGACATGGTCACAGGAACAATCGACAATATCTTGGATATGGAACATATTCCTATCATCCCCTCATCTGAACTTATACTCAAGATAGAGGAGATTCCTCCTCTTGATGTATTTTACAGTCCACAACATAAAGCAGTAGTAAGAAAACAAAGGAGAAGAGGAAATTGGATAACGCAATCTCTCATGACACAGAGCAATTGGATGTCTTGTGGCAAGATCCTACTACTGATCCAACTGAGAATCTTACCAAATTATCCCAAATTGCGGGAGCTTATGCTTCTGCAACTACTGATCAAGCAGCTGAGGTACAGCAACTGCTGAAAGAAAAGGAAGATCTGATACAAGTTTTGCAGCAACAACTGCAACAAGCCAATGCCAAAAACGAAGCACAGAAAACGCTTGAAAGACTACAGCAGGAATTCCAGCGGATGCAGGTAAGCTACCAAAATAGTTTGGCTCAGAAATAAAAACAATTACAGGATATACAGGAGATGCACAAAGATGATCCCAAGCTTACAGAATTCATCGCAGAATCTATTTCCTTGAACGACCAACTACTACAGCAACAGGAAGCATTTGGCCAAAGGAAAACGCAGTGGAACTCGTATTGTGAAATAAGTGATACAATCACCAATCAAGTCGTAGATCTACGACATGACTATGATTTAATTGATAGACGAGTTATCGAATATTTGGCCTGGCAAGAAACAGAGGAGGGAAAAAGAGCAGGTGCACCAATGATAAATGACAATTATAAAGAAATGCTCTTTAACAAATGGGATACACAGATCAGGGAAGCTGAGCAAGCAGCAGAGGAAGCATCTACAGCAGCCAACATCCTTATTGATTGCATAAATGAGAATTTGCATAAAGCAAATCTAATCTCGGAAAGACCTCCATGTTATCTACCAAAGGTACAACAGCTACAAGCAGAATGGAAATGGAAGGTGCAAGAAAAGGCAGAATCCATTAAAAGATTAACTAAGTTGAATTGGGATTCTTACTGGGCTTATTTAGTGAAACCACACAGCCAGTGTATGACTCTCAAGAGCATCATCAATTCTGCTGAAAAGATGGCACCAGCTCTTGCTAATTCCGTTTTCACAGGGCAATTAAAAGTTGAAGTCGGCCAACTGAATTTTCTCAAGCAAATGTTGAACGCTTGCGATGTTAAGGAGCAAATCAGAAATAGTTAGATGTTAGATATTAGATTTAATTTTAGAAATAGTTTTTCTTTATCTTTGCCTAGAGAAAGGATGGTCATTTAGACCGTATCCTGTATTTTTGTAAATAAGTTATTTTTAGATGTAGTTAGTAGTATTTAAACCCTTCTCATGCATTTAGAGAATGGTCCATAAATTTATCAAAAACTTGTCCTCAGAACATACACTTTTGCACCCTTCGAGGAGGTTTTGATGAATTAATGGAACAGGATTTATTTATTTTTGCATTTGATATCTGCTACTGATGTTGCAATTTTGTACTCTTAGTGGATGTTGGATTGAGAAGAGATAAATCATTATCACTTGAAGCTCATGAGTAGAACTAGTTATAAATGGTACTTCTATCTCTTAACTGTTTCTATTTCATGTGTTAAAGTGATATTTAAGTTCAGTTGTTTATATGTTAATGCGTGAATTCCTGAGTTATCATTTGGCACTTTTGTATGGTAATAGCTATTTATTTGTGCTTCATATATGAGTAGCTTACTGTGTGATATGTTTTTCACAACTGTTTCACCTAACTTTTTATGTGAAGTGGTTTATCTATATTGAATTCTTTTCTTATAATAGTTGAATAATCTTTATTACCGATTGTTATTTGAAATCATTGTAGATTGCACAGAAGAAATATTACATCTCGGGTTAGTATAGACTTAGAAGTTTCTGTTTTATTAGAATACAATTGCATGTCATTAGATTAAAGTTAGAATTAGAGAATCTTAATTAGGAACCGTTAAACTAGAAACATCAATCTTTCTCACACACACACTTGAATTCGGAAATTGGTCGCATATCCCCAGTCGGACCCGCTATACCAAACGAAGAAGGAGCTACCAACCAAGGTCCGGATCGGGCGGGTATCCCCCTTGTTGTTGACCCGATTTTCGGGGCTTCAACACAACCTTATGCACTTTCTTCTGTTGTGTGGAAGAAACCTTCCCAGGGGCGATGGATGTGACCATGATCTTCCCCGTACTTTGAGATTGAATCAAAAGGAAAACAAATTTCCCAATTTGGGAGATGATCTTATTACATTGTTTAACAGAGATCAAAGAGATGGCGGTAGACAGAGCTACCTTCGGGATCTTGTATAACTTATTACCCAAAGTAATAATAACATTGTGAGGCTTATACTCATAAACAACATGATGCTTCCACAAGTATGGTTGGCCTAATAATACATCACAAACTTCAAAATGAGCAACATCACACAGTACCTCATCCGTGAAGGGGTTGATGTTGTAGGAAAGGCAACACTACTGGTGATCCGAATTTAAATAGGAACACAAAAAATTACAGATATAATCATAAATACATATATGTAGCAAAATAACACTTCATTTCATTAATATCAAATAATGAGATATGCTTAAAAACATAATAGAAATGAGACTAGCTTGGGCAATGGTAGCTTATCTCTAAGAAGAGATGTGGAAGCTACATGCCTATTAAATGAGTTACAAATGAGGCTCAAGGGCCTTTTTATTATTGAACAATAAGAGAAAACCCTAAACAATCAAATCCCTAACCGGAGGAGATGTAACACCAAGAGTTTATGGGCCCCATTGGGGTTAGTTGGGTAGCCAACTTCCCGGGGTCGTAACTTGATCATATTATCTTTGTTTGATGCACATGATACCTTGTTAAAAATATCTCTTCAAGGAATACAACTAAAAACATGAATTTTCTCAAATCATCGAGAGGAATTTTGCCCAAAAAACATCATTTAGGGCCTCAAAACGGCGCCAGAAGTTTAGGACCCGAAAAAACTGCCACAAATAGTAAATTGTGCTACAGTTAAGGAAACTGAAAGACAAATGGTGAGGGTCCAAGTGGAATAGGCATGTGGCCACCAATAGCCACTTGGATCATTCCTCCCCACTTAGGAAGCAATGGTATCCATTGCGTTGAGTTCCTCCATGAGATGAGGAAACTTCTGTTAAACTAGGTCCCTAGTGAGCCATTTTCCTTGGTGCAGGAGTTGCCCGACATTGACAACTTGATACAGTTGGATATTTTGCTAGCAAGTTTTCTTGATCTGCATGTCCATGATGTGATCAGTTGCAATTTGTTCCATGCAGACTGGATTTAACTATGTTGGTGTGAGTTGTTCCGCAATGTCGAATGTGTCTAGTAATGGTGGAAAGTATGGTCGAAGGTGATCCACATTGAACATTGGGGCAGGCCAAGGAATGGGGGAATTTTGAGCTCAAAATCATTATCTCCCACAACCTTGGTGATGGTGTATAACCCATGTTGTAGTGGGCGAATCTTGTGGTGGGTCCCTACGAGGCGTTCCTTCTACAAATGTATACAAATTTTGTCGCCCATTTGGAACTTGTGTGGCACCTGATGTTGATCATGTCATTGCTTGTACTTAGCATTAGCTTTGTCCAATATATCATGGACCTATTGGTGAATATGTTGAATGTGCTCAATGAATCTATTTTCCTTGTTGGCTTCGAACTGGACATGAGCCGAATCTACCTAAGACACTACAAATGGTATGGCCACATCAATGGACATAGTGGCTCGAATCCCAAGCCCGTCTGAAAAGGGTTGTGGCCAGTCAAGTTGTGGAGTGCCCAATTGTAACTCTATTGGACATAGGGGATGCTCTCATCCCATTTTCATGGATGCTTTGAGTTGTACATGCACAAAATGTGTACGATCATCCTATTGACGACCTCTGTTTGGCCATCATTTTGGGGATGGAAAGTTGTGGACTTAGTGAGCTTGGTGTCTAACATCAACCAAAGACTACACCAAAATGTATTGAGGAACATGTCGTCCCGATCTGAGATGATAGAATGTTGGATCCCAAAGTGTACCCACACTCGTTCAAAGACGATTTTAGTAGTGGCTTTTGTTGTGATACTCTTCTTGTAGGCCGCCATAACCCATCTTCGAGAATATTTAGACAACCACAAAAACACAGTCATTGTCATGCTTAGTAGAAGTAATTCCTAACGTGTAATCCATGGAGATGGATTCCCAACGTCAATTAGGGGTAGGCAGCGGAGTATAGAGGCCTTGCTTCTTGATGGTCAGTTTGGCAATGGCGCAAGCAGTGCAAGATATGATGTACTTCTTGACATCTTGTCGAAGATTCGGCCAATAGAAATTCTTTTGCAGTACTGCCACCATTTTCTCGACCCCAAAATGCCCAGCGTCCCAACTGTAGTGTGGTTCCCAAATCATCTTGGCACGCTCGCTTGAAGGAACACAAAGGTGTCCCAAGTGGCATAACAGAGCATCCTGGAGGTGGAAATATGGAACTTGTTGACCCTCCAAGAGCATGTGGTATGTGTGGTCAATCAAAAGTCTCGTGCTCACAAGAGTTGAGCACGGTGGTTAACGCCATGATCTGTGGTCAGCTGAGGCAATCTGCAACATTATTTATGTTTCCCTTCTTCTACTTGATGCTCAAATGGAACTGTTGCAGATATGCGGACCACTTATGGTGGTGATCATTCTACAACTTCCCTTGCATTTGTATGAACTACAGGGGTCAGTGGTTTGTGTGGATGACCGTTTCCTTCCCCAAAATGTAATGTTTCCATTTTTAGTAGGCCTACACAATGGAATACATCTCTTTGTCATAAGTGAGATACTTTCGGACTATTTCTAAAAGTGTCTCACTATGATATGCCATTGGATCCCCTTGTTGAGTAAGGACTACCCCAATAGCATAGTCAGAGGCATCTATCTCGATCTCAAATGGTTGCTACAAGTCTAGTAATGTGAGCATTGGTGTAGAGAAGAGGTGATGTTTCAACTCTGCGAATGACTTCTTGTTGAGATTCAGACCAAAATAATTTTTCCTTTTATCCTCCCTTGGTGACTTGACTCGAGCGCCAAGTGATATGAGAGAACCCCAACACGAACCTACGATAGAAATTGGCAAGACCCAGAAAGTTGTAGAGCTCTTTCAAAGTGGTTGGGGCTGGCCAATCTCGAATGACTTGGATCTTGGTTGGATCCACATGCACCCCCCATTCATCAATAATGTATCCTAGATACTGAACCTAGGTCATGCCAAAATTGAATTTCCCCAAATTGGCACACAACTTGTGTTGCCGCAGTGTTTCGATAACCTGTTAGATGTTGGGTGGAGAAATTTTTATCAGCTTGTTGAAGCAATGATAAATCGATGTAAATACCTGATTTTGTTGCGAATGTGCGCCACTTATTTAATATAAACTACTCATTACAATTAAAAAAAAAAAAACAATGTTAAACAAGCAAAAGGAAGGAAGATCAGAGTTTAATAATATCCCTATGTGAGTTAGAGATCATATCAAGTAGGTTATGAAAGCAATTGCATGAAAGAATGAAAATTGAGAAAATGCACCTAGATTAGGATCCAATTAGAACAAATTGTAGGCACACAAGGGTAGAAACATAGTTTGACATTTCAAACTTAAACCTTGTTTGTAACACCTCTTTTGGTATTCACGATTCCATTTAACACTTGCACACAATTTGTATTTAAGTTTGAGTTATGTTTTTAAAATGTAATTAGACAACCTTTCTAAAAGGTGAAAGTAGACTGTGGTTGGGTGGGTGTGTGTGTGTGTCAATTGATCTATTGGGAGAACATGTGTTTTCATTCTGAACTGAAATCATGTTGATAACTATAATGAGCATGTGTTTATATTTTTGGACTAAGATCATGCTTATAAATCTGATGAACATGAGTATAATGCATTACAAGCTTGATATGGTATGCCTTGTGAATTACACAATTATGTTATTGAAATGCATAATAAATAACAAATGTATGTAGGTTAAAGACACCATAATGGTTCATAGGAAACAGATTCAACCATGGCAATATTTAATATACGATTCTTTTGACTACATGTATAATGATTACATGGGATACATCATGTTTGACAAGGTCTGTGTGATCATATGTTGTTATAAATAACATTAAAGTTCATGTGGCTTTGTGTGGAATTGGGGATGAGATCATCTTCTAGCTATACTAACTGATGATTTTATATTAGAGGCTCTAGTAGCCTTTCATTTTGAGCAGTCTTGGAGCTCTTCGAAAATCTTCACAGTGTTGTTGATTATGGTATTGCACACCTGAGGGTGAGCCTTGGCCTACAGATCATCGAGGAGTATTCTTCTCCTCATGACCCTTTTGGTATTTTACAACTCCACTAGACTCAAGATGATCTAGATTAATGAAGGAGTGAAATACAAATATGAACATAAACACAGATTTATGGAAAAATCAAAACTTCAATTCATTAATAACAAAGTACTGAAAATTATGTACATGCAGAATGGAAATAAACTATCTCAGGTGATGGTAGCTTATCTCTGAGAAAGGATGTGGTGGCTACATGCCTTCTAAATTGTGCTACAATGATGCTCGAAGGCCTATTTATTATTTAGAAACATAGGAAAACCCTAAACATTCAAAACCTAACCCTGGTAGATGAAGGGCCAAAAGTATGTGGGGCTTGTTGTGGTAAATTGGTACATCAACTTCTTGGGGTTGTAACTTTGGCATACAATCTTCATTTGACATGCACGATACCTCGTTAGAAAGATCTATCTAAGGACTAAAACTCTCAAATACAAATGCCTTTCATACAGGAGTGGCTTTCACATTTTCCGAAGAAAAAAAAAATGTCATTTAGGGCCTCAAAACGGCTCTAGAAGTTGAGGACCCGAAAAACTACCAAAAATAGTAAACTATGCTACAATTAAGGAAACTAAAAGAAATAATGTTGGGGGTCCAGTTGGAATAGGTGGGTGGCCACCAATATCCACCTAGATCAATATTTCCCGCTTAGGAAACAATTTTCCCCATTGCATTGAGTGCCTCCATGAGATGGGGAAACTTATGCTCAACTTGGCCTCTAGTGAGCCACTTGCCTTGGTGCAGGAGTTGGTCAGCTTGAACAACCCAATACAATTGGATCTTCTGGTGGTGAGTGTTCTTTATTTGCATGTCCATGATCTGATCAGTTGCGACCTATTCCATGCAGTTTAGGTTTAGCTCTATTGGTGTGAATTGTTATGCAATGTCTAATTTGTCCAGTGATGGTGGAAAGTATGGTCGAAGGTGACCCACATTGAAAACTATGTGCAAGCCAAGGAATGGGGGAATTTTGAGCTCAAAATCATTGTCTCTCATAGCCTTGGTGATGGTGTAAGGCTCATATTAAAGTGGTCTGAGCTTCTGATGGGCTCTAGTAAGGCATTCTTTCTGCAAATGCAACAAAACTTTGTCACCCACTTAAAACTTGTGTGGAACCAGATGTTGATCATGTAGTTGCTTGTACTTTGAATTGGATTTCTCCAAGATGTCATGAACTTGTTCGCGAATGTGTTTGATGCATTCAATAATCTTGGTTTCTTTATCAGCATCGAATTGTACATGTGTGGATTCTATCTATGTACTCACATTAGGCATGGCGACATCAATTAGACACAATGATTGAAATCCCAGACCCACTTGAAAGGCACTACGACCAATCGAGCTATGGAGAGATCTACTATAGCTATGATGCAGATAGGGAAGGCTCTCATCCCAGGTTTGTAGATGCTTGAAGTTGTACATTCGAACTATGTGCATTATCATCATGTTGACAACCTTTGTCTGGTCATCAATCTAGGCATGGAATGTAGCCGACTTGGTGAGCTTGGTGTCCAATAGTGTCTAGAGGCTTGACCAAACTGTGCTCAAGAACCTACTACCCTGATCTGATATAATGGTCTGCGGGATCCCAAAATGTACCCACACTAATTCAAAGAATATTTTGGCAGTGTCCTCTCCTATGATACTCTTCTTTTAGGCCACTAATATAGCCATCTTAGGAAATTTGTCCATGACCAAAAATACACAATCATTACCATGATCTTCCCCTTACTTTGAGATCAAATTAGAAGGAAAACAAATTTCCCAATTTGGGAGATGATCTTACTACATTGTTTAGCAGAGATTAAAGAGATGGCGGTAGACGGGGCTACCTTCGGTATCTTGTATAACTTATTACCTAAAGTAATAATAACATTGTGAGGCTTATACTCATACACAACATGATGCTTCCACAAGTATGGTTGACCTAATAATACATCACAAACTTCAAAAAGGAGCAACATCACACATTACTTCATCCGTGAAGGGCTTGATGTTGTAGGAAAGGCGACACTACTGGTGATGTGAATTTAAAAAGGAATGCAAAAAATTAAAGATATAACCATAAATGCATAGATGCAACAGAAATAACAGTTCCTTTCATTAATATCAAATAATGAGATATGCTTACAAATAGAATGGAAATGATACTAGCTTAGGCGATGGTAGCTTATCTCTAAGAAGAGATGTAAAAGCTACATGTCTATGAACTGAGTTAAAAATGAAGCTCAAGGGCCTTTTAATTATTGAAAAATAAGAGAAAACCCTAAAAAATCAAAACCCTAACCCGAGGAGATGTAACACCAAGAGTTTATGGGCCCCTTTGGGGTTAGTTGGGTAGCCAACTTCCCGGGGTCGTAACTTGGTCATATTATCTCTGTTTGATGCGCATGATGCCTCATTAGCAATATCTCTCTGAGGAATAAAACTGAAAACATGATTTCCCTCAAATCACCCAAAGAAAATTTGTCAAAAAAACATCATTTAGGGCCTCAAAACAACTCCAAAAGTTCAAGACCCAAAAAACTGCCAAAAATAGTAAATTATGCTACAATTAAGGAAACTGAAAGAAAAATGGTGAGGCTCAATGTGGAATAGGCAGGTGACCACCAATATCCACCTAAATCATTCCTCCCCCCAGGAAGCAATGGTATCCATTGCGTTGAGTTCCTCCATGAGATGAGGAGACTTTTGTTGAACTCGGTCCCTAATGAGCCATTTTCCTTGGTGCAGGAATTGCATGGCATTTACAACTTGATATAGTTGGATATTTTGCTAGAAAGTGTTCTTGATCTGCATGTCTATGATCTAATCAATTGTAGCTTGTTCCATGCAGTCTACATTTAACTTTGTTGGTGTGAGTTGTTCTACAATGTCGGATGTGTCCAATAATTGTGGAAAGTATGGCCGAAGGTGATCCACATTGAACATTGGGTGCAGGCCAAGGAATGGGGGAACGTTGAACTCAAAATAATTATCTCCCACAGCCTTTGTGATGGTGTATGGCTCATATTGAAGTGGGTGGATCTTGCAGTGGGGCACCGCGAGGCACTCCTTCTGCAAATGTAGCCAAATTTTGTTTCCCAACTGGAACTTGTGTGGCACCCAATGTTGAGCATGCCATTGCTTGTACTTAGCATTGGCTTTGTCCAATATGTCATGACCCGTTGGTGGATGTTTTTAATGTTCTCAATGAATCTATTTTCCTTTTCGGCTTCGGACTTGACATAAGTTGAATCTGCCTGAGTCGCTGCAAATGGTATGGCCACATCAATGGGACATAGTGGTTGGAATCCCAAGCCCACCTGAAAAGGGTTCTAGCCATTCGAGCTGTGGAGAGCCCAATTGTAGCTATGCTAAACATAGGGGAGGCTCTCATCCCATTTGCGTGGATGATTTGAGTTTTACATGCACAAAATGTGTGCGATAATCCTATCGACGACCTCCATCAGTTTGGGGATGGAAAGTTGTGGACTTAGTGAGCTTGGTGTCCAACATTGACCAAAGACTAAACCAAAATGTACTAAGGAACCTATTATCCTAATCATAGATGATAGACTGTAGGATCCCAAAGTGTACCCACAATCGTTCAAAGAAGAGTTTAGTAGTGGCTTCTACTGTGATACTCTTCTTGCAGGCCTTCATAATGACCATCTTCAAGAATATTTCGACAACCACAAAAACACAGTCGTTGCCATGCTTAGTAGAAGCAAGGCCTAACATGTAATCCGTGAAGATGCATTCCCAAAGCCATTTAGGGGTAGAGAACGGAATATAGAAGCCTCGCTTCTTGATGGTCGGTTTGGAAATGGCGCAGGCAGTGTGGGATCTGATGTACTTCTCGACATCTTGTCGAAGATTTGGCCAATAGAAATCTTTTCCAGTACTGCCACCATTTTCTCGACCCCAAAATGCCCAGTGTCCCGACTGTAGTGTGCTTCCCAAATTGTCTTGGCACGCTTGCTTGAAGGAACACAAAGGTGTCCCAAGTGTCATAACAGAGCATCCTGGAGGTGAAAATCTCGAACTTGCTTACCCTCCAAGAGTGTATGTTATGCATGGTCGAATTCTGGGTCGCTTTTGTAGAGAAGTGGCCAATCAGAAATCTCATGCCCACAAGAGTTGAGCACGATGGTTAACACCATGATCAGTGGTCGATTGAGGCAGTCTGCAACATTATTTGTGTTTCCCTTCTTGTACTTGATATTCAAATGGAAGTGTTGTAGATATGTGGACCACTCCTAATGGCAATCATTCTACAACTTCCCTTGTGTTTGTATGAACTACAGGGGTCGGTGGTCTGTGTGGATGATCCTTTCCTTCCCCAAAATGTAATGCTTTTATTGTTGGCAAGCCTGCACAATGGAATAATCTCTTTGTCATAAGTCAGATACTTACGAACTATTTCTAGAAGTATCTCACTGTGATATGCCACCGGATGCCCTTCTTGAGTAAGGACTACCCCAATAGCATAGTCAGAGGCATCTGTCTCGATCTCAAATGGTTGTTTCAATTCCGGTATTGTGAGCACTGGTGTAGAGAAGAGGTGATGTTTCAACTCTGTGATTGCCTTCTATTGAGATTCAGACCAAAAGAATTTTTCCTTTGCTCCTCCCTTGGTGACTTGACTCAAGCACCAGGTGATATGAGAGAACCCCAACACGAACCTGCAGTAGAAATTAGCAAGACCCAGAAAGTTGCGGAGCTCTATCAAAGTGGTTGCGGTTGGCCAATCCCGAATGACTTGGTCTTGGTTGGATCCACATGCACCCCTTGTTCATCAATAATGTATCCCAGATACTGAACCTGGGACATGCCAAAAGTACATTTCTCCAAATTGGCACACAGCTTATGTTGTCGCAGTGTTTGGAAAACCTATTGGATGTGGTGGAGGTGTTCTTCCCAACTCTGGCTGAAGATCAGGATGTCATCCAAGTATAGCACTACAAATGATTTGGTGAATGGCCGCAAGATTTCATCCATTAGCCTCTTGAAGATTGCAAGAGAATTTGTCAACCCGAAAGGCATAACCAACCATTTGAAAAGGCCCTCCTTGGCTTTGAAGGAAATCCTCTACACATTGGAGGGTTTGATTGGTACCTGGAGATATGTGGACTTCAAGTCGATCTTGATGAAAAAAATCCCCCTTGACTTGGTCCAGAAGGTCATCAATCTGTGGGATCAGGTACCTATTCCGGACAGTGATCTTGTTTAGCACCTAATTGTCAATACCGAGTCTACAAGTCCCATCTTTCTTTTGTACCAACGCGATCGGGCTCCCACAAGGTGATGAACTCAGCCGGATGTGACATTTCTGCAGCAGCTCCCAAATTTTCCTCTTGATTTCATCGTTCTCCAGAACGAAGGGCCGATAGATTGGTCCATTGGGTAACGGCGCATCTAGGGTCATATCGATGTAGTGCTTAACCTTACAGTGCAGAGGAACCCCTGCGAGGGAGGTGAAGATGTCCTCGTACTCCTCCATGACCTTGTCCATATGTTGTTGTCATGCGGAGGGGCCTTGTCTGGAGGTCATGGCCACCATCTTCTTCTTTCCATGAGGGCGTATCATCAGGAAAACAAAATTCTTGGTTTTGGAAATGAGCTTATTGCATAGTTTTGCGGTAACCAGAGAGATGGCAGTATGTGATGCTACCTCTGGTATCATGTACAACTTATTTCCCAATGTAACAATAATAACGTGAGGCCTTGACTCATACAAAACATGTCGCTTCCACAAGTATTGTTGGCCTAATAATACATCACAAACATCAAGGGTAGCAACGTCACATAATACCTCATCCATGAAGGGCTTGATGTTGTATGGAAGGTATCATTGTTGGCTCACGCACAGATCCCATCCTTGGGGCGGCCACCGGATGGTGTATGGTTGTGGGTGTGTTGTGGTCGATAAGCCCAGTCGCTTCATGACCTCTTCTGCAATGAGGCTTTTTTGGATCCCACTGTGGACAATGAACTGTAGCAGGGAACCCTTTACCCACATCTGGGAGTGCAAGATTTGTTCCTCCTCCTCTGGATCTTCGGGTTCCTCCTTCTAGATCTTTGTGGTGGTGATGGTGGCATTAGGATTCACATCAATAATATGATTCCCTTTGTCATTCCCTTTGTCAGGTTCTGACTCAAAGTTGAAACATGCATATGATTCTGAAGCCTTTAGCTCAGCCACTAGTGACTACTTGGCCTGACACTCACTTGTGTTGTGGGTGGAGCTCTTATGGAGCTCACACCACTTTCCTGTGTCCTTCTTCTGCTTCGCAGTGTGGTCCTTTGCTTGTGGCTTTGGCAAGTTCTCCTGGGTCATCCTGCCTTGGATTTGTCCTCTGTTCTGCGGTTTGGGGGCACCTTTCCCTTGCTTCAGATTCGTAGATCCAAAGTCTTGCTTCTTCTATTTAAACTTATGCTCAATCTTGACGACGTATCGGTACACCCTACTGAGAGAGGAGATGTCTAGGAACTCCATCTCATCCTAGATATATTTCTATAGGCAGCCGCAATACTTGAGTACCAAATGCTTCTCAGAATCCTTGATACCCAACTTCATGTGAAGGGTATGAAAAACATTGGTAAACTCCAACACATCTTGGTCCCTTCCTTGTCGCAGTGTTATCCACTTTATGTATTTGTCCTCATAGCTCTTGATAGGGTAGTACTACTCCTTGATGGCATCCCGAAATGAATTCCATGTTGGAGCGGCTAAAAACAGTGAGGTCATACTTTCATCCTTCTACTCATAGTAGGTTTCCCACCAATCCTTGACATGGGGGGTGGCTTTGAGAGGAGAAAAGGTAATATTTTCCTGGCTGGAAAAATCATGAATAGAAAAATATTCTTCTAGCAAATTCAATCATTTATTTACGGCGTCTACATCTATTTGGCCCTCAAATATGGGAATGTCATATTCTACTTGTACCTTAAAAGGTGTGGAGCCTCAAGAGTGGTTGTTGGATATGGATGTGTCATCGGTGGGCAACCGTTGAAGGATCTGGGCAAAGTTATCCATCATCGCATTCCTTTGTTTCTCAAGGACCTCCTCGAGCAATATTTTGATAGGATCTCTTTCTCCTTCGTCTTTCTTTTCTTCCCCCATGGGAGGCCATCAGGATTTAAGCGGCTACTCTTGCAAAGTTTCGATTAGTTCGAGCCCTAACTCCTTATATCCTGACCTCATCGGGGACATGCAAAGAAAAACAAGGAAAGAGCAGGTCGCTCTGATATCACCGATCCGAATTTAAACAGGAACGCAACAAATTACACATATAACTATAAATACATAGATGCAGTAGAAATAACAATTCCTTTCATTGATATCAAATAATGAGATATGCTTACAAAAAGAATGGAAATGAGACTAGCTCAGGCGATGGTAGCTTATCTCTAAGAAGAGATGTGGCAGCTACATGTATGTGAACTGAGTTACAAAAGAGGCTCAAGGGTCTTTTTGTTATTGAACAATAAGAGAAAACCCTAAACAATCAAAACCCTAACCCGAGGAGATGTAACACCAAGAGTTTATGGACCCCGTTGGGGTTAGCTGGGTAGCCAACTTCCTGGGGTTGTAACTTGGTCATATTATCTTTGTTTGATGTGCATGATACCTCGTTGGAAAGATATCTCTGAGGACTACAACTAAAAACATGATTTCATTGAAATCATCCAAAGGAATTTTTCCAAAAAAATGTCGTTTAGGGCCTCAAAACGGCTCCAGAAGTTCAAGACCCGAAAAACTTCCAAAATTAGTAAATTGTGCTACAATTAAGGAAACTGAAAAACAATGGTGAGGGTCCAAGTGGAATAGGTGGGTGGCCACCAATATCCACCTAGATCAACTGGTCGATGCGATGATCTTGTCCTTGGTCAAGCAACTCGATGATGTACGGTTGCAAGTGTGGTGTGGTCAGTAGGCCCAACCACTTAACAACCTCTGCTGAAATCAGGTTCTTTGGTTCTCATTGTCGACAATGAACTACAACGGAGAACCATTCACACACATGTGAGTTGAAGAGACGTTCCCCCTCCCTTGCATCTTCGGGATCAATCTTCTGGATCTTGGTCGTGGAAATGGTGGCGTTAGGCTTTGCATCAATAATATGCTTCCCCTTATCATTCTCCTTCACAGGTTTTCACTCAAAGTTAGAACATGCATCTAACTCTAAAGCCTTCAATTAGGCCACCATTGACTACTTTGATCGAAGTTTCGATTAGTTCGAGCCCTAACTCCTTATATCCTGACCTCATCGGGGACATGCAAAGAAAAACAGGGAAAGAGCAGGTCGCTCTGATATCACCGATCCGAATTTAAACAGGAACGCAACAAATTACACATATAACTATAAATACATAGATGCAGTAGAAATAACAATTCCTTTCATTGATATCAAATAATGAGATATGCTTACAAAAAGAATGGAAATGAGACTAGCTCAGGCGATGGTAGCTTATCTCTAAGAAGAGATGTGGCAGCTACATGTATGTGAACTGAGTTACAAATGAGGCTCAAGGGTCTTTTTGTTATTGAACAATAAGAGAAAACCCTAAACAATCAAAACCCTAACCCGAGGAGATGTAACACCAAGAGTTTATGGACCCCGTTGGGGTTAGCTAGGTAGCCAACTTCCTGGGGTTGTAACTTGGTCATATTATCTTTGTTTGATGTGCATGATACCTCGTTGGAAAGATATCTCTGAGGACTACAACTAAAAACATGATTTCATTGAAATCATCCAAAGGAATTTTTCCAAAAAAATGTCATTTAGGGCCTCAAAACGGCTCCAGAAGTTCAAGACCCGAAAAACTTCCAAAATTAGTAAATTGTGCTACAATTAAGGAAACTGAAAAACAATGGTGAGGGTCCAAGTGGAATAGGTGGGTGGCCACCAATATCCACCTAGATCAACTGGTCGATGCGATGATCTTGTCCTTGGTCAAGCAACTCGATGATGTACGGTTGCAAGTGTGGTGTGGTCAGTAGGCCCAACCACTTAACAACCTCTGCTGAAATCAGGTTCTTTGGTTCTCATTGTCGACAATGAACTACAACGGAGAACCATTCACACACATGTGAGTTGAAGAGACGTTCCCCCTCCCTTGCATCTTCGGGATCAATCTTCTGGATCTTGGTCGTGGAAATGGTGGCGTTAGGCTTTGCATCAATAATATGCTTCCCCTTATCATTCTCCTTCACAGGTTTTCACTCAAAGTTAGAACATGCATCTAACTCTAAAGCCTTCAATTAGGCCACCATTGACTACTTTGATCGACAATCACTTGTGCTATGAGTGGGGATTTTATGGAACTCACACCCCTTACCTATGTCCTTCTTTGTCTTTATGGTGTTATTCTTTGTTTGCAGCTTAGACAGGCTATCTTGGGTCATCCCACCTTGGATTTGTCCTTTGGTTTATGGTTTGAAGGCGCTCTTGCCCTGTTTCTGATTCGCAGATCCAAAGTCGCGCTTCTTTAGTTTAAATTTTTATTCAATCTTGGCAACATATCGGTATGTTGCACTAAGTGAGGAGATGTCCATGAACTTCATTCATTCCTAAATATATTTGTGCTGATAACCATGATACTTAAGCACTAGGTGTCACTCAGCTTCTTTGATACCCAACTCTTTGCATAGCGTATGAAAAATATTTGTGATCTCATCCACATCTTGGTTCCTTTGATGTCGTAGTGTGATCCAATGTATGTACTTGTCCTCATAGCTCCCCACAGGGTAATATTGTTCCTTGATAGCATCCCAAAAAGAGTTCCAAGAGGGGGTAGTTGTAAATAGACAGGGTTCTTCGGCCCTTTTCTCATAGTAAGTTTCCCACCAATCCTTGACATGGGGAACAACCTTAAGCATTGCAAAAGTAATTTTCTCCCTAACGAAGAAACTATGGACCAAAGAGTAGCCTTCCAATAAATTCAACCATTTATCTACAACACTTGCATCTATTTGATTTTCGAACATAGGGATATTGAAGTTTACTTCTACCTTGAAGGTGGCGGTGCTTCGGAAGTGGCTGTTGGATGAAGATGTGTCATCCGTGGGCATATGCAAAAGGATCTGAGCAAAGTTTCCCATCATTGCATTCCTTTGTCACTTGAGGGCTTCTTCGAGCAATATTTTGAAAGGATCTCCAGCTCCCTTATCTTTCTTTTCTTCCAACATGGGAGGCTATCAGGGTCGGCGAGGAGGCCAGTCTTGCAAACGTTCAACCAATGCGATCCTTAACTCCTTATACCTCGACCTCATTGGGGGCATGCATAGAAAAACAAAGAAAGAGTAAACCGCTCTGATGCCACTAATCCATATTTATGAAGGAATGAAATGAAATATAGATATGAACAGAAACACAGAGTTACATTGAAAACATAACTTCAATTCATTAATAACAAAGTACTGAAAACTATTTACATGAAAAATTGAAAAAAACTAACTCAAGCAATTGTATCTTATCTTTAAGAAGAGATATGGAAGCTACATACCTTCTGAATTGTGTTACAATGAGGCTCGAAGGCCTACTTATTATTGAGAAACAATGGAAACCCCTAAGCATCCAAAAACCTAACCCTAGGAAATGAAGCGCCAAAAGTTTGTGGGCCCTGTTGGCATAAATTGGTACATCAAATTCCTGAGGTCATAACTTTGGCATACGATCTTCGTTTGACATGTACTATAGCTCTTTATAAATATACATTTGAAGACTACAATTCTCAAGTGCAAACCCCTATTGCAGGGTTCTAATTAACCCATTTTCCAAAAAAACATTGTTTAGGACCTCAAAATGGCTCTGAAAGTTCAAAACCTGAAAAACTGCCAAAAATAGTAAATTGTGCTACAATTAAGGAAACTAAAAGAAACAATCATGGGGGTCTAAGTGGAATAGGTAGGTGGCCACCAATATCCACTTGGATCAAGGTAGGAGTAGTTTTATCGTAAGCTCAAAAGGGGTAGCGCCAAGACGGGCTAGCAACCCATAGAGGCCATGGCAGAATGTTGGCACAGATCAAGTCGGTTGCAAATTTATAAGGCAGAGTCTTAGTGTTGACAAAGTACAATTTGTTCCTACATAAAAAGGGTATATTTTCAAGCTAGAGAGGATTACAGGGCAATTTATTGTAAAGAACAAGCAAGCCCTTACATAGGTGGAAGTGATGATGAAGGAGTTTGGTTTTGAGAAAGGAGAAAAGTGGAAATACGAACCTTATGATATAATTTCTAATAAAAGGGTGGAAATTAGTTTTGCACCTTATATTCATGAAATCAAACCAAAAATTGAGAAAATGGAAACTCAAAAAACTTGGCCATGTGGCAGGGTGAAACAAATAATGGATGTTGAAACCCCTATGGTAAAAGAGAAGAGTTTGAAGACAACTACTCCTGAACAGATAGATGTTGAGATGGAGGATTCCCAATCACAAAAGAGCACTAAAATTCAAACACAGGATGAAGAAGACATACAAATGAAACTAACATAAGGACCTTCAAATGAGACTAGTTTTCAAATGTAGTTGGGAAATTCAGGGCACATTACTTCATGTTCTATCTCCACTGATTTGGCAGCATTCACAATAGAAGAGACTCCTCTTCACTTGAAACTTTGCAAAAGAATTGTAAAAAAATTAAGGAAAGGAGTTATAAAATGAGAATTAGTATTGAAACACAACATCAAGACCATGTTGTAGAACACAAAATCTGAGGTGTTATCATTAAGGAAGAAGTTAAAATTGCCTAGGACTAAGCATGCTCAAACAACTGAGTTAGATCAAGTTGAAAAAGAAAAAGAGTTCTTAATAGGAGAATTAGTTGGCAGAAATAAAGGGATTGTTATTTTCCAGGAACAAGTGCAAAGTCTACAATAGTCAATTAAAAATCATCTTTGAACCATGGTGCTCCTACCCGAATCAGATGACCTTTCAGAGAAATTGACAAAGGTCATGGCAGAGGTCAGAATTTTAGAAGTTGAACTAAAGAAAACCCAAGATTATTTGTTCATTGTAAGAGAGCAGTTGAATGTAAAGCAGAGGTAGCTGAACATAGAAAATGAAAATAACAATCATCTTACCAGTAAGTATAAGGTAGGTCAAGATGAAATCAAAGAGTTGAAAACCATGTTGAAAGGTAATATTGCTTTAATTGAGGCTAGACAAATTGTATGGGATGACTTTATTCAAGAATTTCATTCTATATGGGTATATAATCATATAATTTCACAACAAAAGATTATGATAAGAGGATAAGAAATGAGCATTGATCTATGCAATAAATGAGTACAAAAGGAAGCACTCAAATCCAAGAAGATAATTAAGCATTTGAATGAAAAATATTCAATAAAATTAAGCACTAGAATCCCAATCTTTTGGACCAGCAGCACCAGTGACAACATACTTTAACATGTGAAGGCTCACAAAATCACATGAAGTTTAGGACCGTGTGATGTGAGCTACACCAAAGTATTCATTCCTTGCATCATAATCTTCATTGAAGCGAAAGAAAGTGGTTGGGTTGATTGATGAATCAAATTTTTGTTGCAGAAGATAGAATGCTAGTTGTCAAATTAAACCTTGGAATTATGAGGCAGTGAACACTAATGAGGCTAATATCAAGGTTAAAAAGACAAAATAAGTTTATACTCGTTGGGGCAAGAGAGATAGCACATGTGAACCATCATATCGAGTTGATATGAAGGAATATTATAAACTAGGTTTGTGCATACTCATAGTGATTCGGATCAGATAACCATAATGGTGAAGTCAAGGTCACAAGCACCCATGATGAAAGAGTAGGAAATGTGAAACACTATCAAATACCACCCAAGGGATGATTGAGGAAGGAAATAAACGGTGAAAGGAAGCCTTCAAGTAATAGAGGATTAGAGGAGACAAGGGCAGTTTAAGTTAGAACCAAGAGAAGGAGCGTAAGAGTGGCGCTAAATCAAAGGAGTAACAGGGAGCTCATAGAAGGAGCTGAAGTCAAATTGAAAGAAATGGAGGAAATGATGACAGAAGGGGCCTTAGGGAGTGGTCATGGTAAGGTGACATGGTTATGGAATAACATACTGCATCATAAGTGTCAAAAACGGCAAATAAGAAAAGGAGATTTTGTCCATGGGAGGTGGTTAAGTTGTGACAGGTGGCCAGGACTAAGGAGGGACCGCTCCACTCATAGAGATGGTTCTCACATGATGTTATAGTCTCAATAGTAAGTGTAGCTCGATGCCCCTTAAAGGAAGGCTTTGTGAGTCCATATAGTAGAAATGTGTCGAGACAGTTCCCACTTTCGGATTTGTAGCAGTAGGATGGGATTCTCTCCCCTTCGTTAATCTTAGGATAGGGATACCTTACCCCTAACTCTTACTTGAAATTTGGCAAAATCCTTGTTATGGTGGGTAGAAGGAGTTGGAAACGCTTTGGGGAAATGGGATGGTTTGTTGAAAAAGTATAAGCCACCCCACCCCAGTAACCCTCGGAGTATCTTGAAGAAGGAAACGAGGTCAAATCTTTGCCACTGCCCATAAAAGGAAGGAGCAGGTACATGAGGGGGAAAATAGTGATGGTCAGGGATAGGCATGGGACCTGGACCTGGAGAAATAACGGTGGTCATGTTTCTCTTTTGGAGAGCATCGTTATGGGGGGGGTGATTCTAACCCCTCCTAGCATGTTCGAAGAGATCTAAGGCAACCAAGTTCCCTGTTTACCCATGTGCTTGTTGTATCAAGAGTAGGAAGACAACCTCAATAAGGACGAAGGTTATGGATCCATGGGGATAGAAGAAGGAATGAGTAGCTCAAGGACAAGCCACATTTTTGTGTTGTGGTGTAACAATGCAACGATTTTATCCAATCATGATAGAAATTAATGCATGTTGTTAATTATTTTAGATGGATATTGGAGAAAATGCAGAGCCTAGGCCTTCAACTAGCAAAATAAAAAGATATGTATGTGGACAAGGACCTAAAACTGAGTGGCTCGAGGATGAACCACATTTTTGTGTTGTAGTGTAATAGTGCAATGATTTTTTTTATGTTTTGTCTTCTCTTCAAGGTCTATCTCTTAGTGGCTCGATACCACCACTGAATGAGGGTTTTGAATTTTGTAATGTTTAGCATAAACATTGTTCTAATGATGTGTTGCACAACACTTGATTTGGAATTTCTAGAAAGGTTATTTGGTTTCTCTCTGCAAGGGGAGAGAACCTTGATGCGTGATAGGTAAATATCCCCCAAGATTTTTTTCATGTACTCTATGTATATTTCCATGTTAATATAATGTGAATATTTTCCAACAAAAACAAAAATAGCACCCTAATGGGCCTCAGTCTTGCGATGTAACAACACCCTAATGGGCCTCAACTCTTGGATCTAATGTTGGCCTCTTCAGGCCTTCTTATCTTTGATATGAGGAAATATTATGACAGAGATATGAAGGAGATATCTTGAGCCAGATGATAGAGATATCATGACATACCTATGATTTTTTCTATGCATTGTTATTTTTTATGTTCTCTCTACATAATTTCTTATGATGATATGGGGTGAATGCAATGTTAAAATTTTGAAAATGCTTTAAAATGCAATTATCTACAACATAGACTTCTAGCCCTAAGAAAATTAACGTTGTTAGTACTCTATTGGTTTGTAAAGATATAACATTGTAAAAGTGTGTAAAATAATAAAATAAGCAATCTCCAATTTGAATCAATCGGATTGACCAACAAATGTAGCTTGGAAGTGTGCTTTAGTGAAGCAAGGCAATTTTTCCTTGCTTCACAAAAAGGCACGTGCAACCTTCATTTCAAGGCCAAATTGAATGATTCAACTTGGAGAGTATTTATTTACTCATAAGTAACATCAATACAAATTAAATATTTTTTATTTTTCACATATATATTTTTGTTGATCAAGAATACTCCATATTGCGTGGATTTCCTAGGGTAAAAGGTGGGGTTTATGTGCCTCAAATAAAGGCACACAAAGACCTGTAATTAATTGGCAGTGATGTAATGATCATTCCATCCCATGGTCTACAAAATTGGACCTCGTTCTTGTGGTGTAACAATTAGGTTAAAGCAATCAAAAGGACCTGTCAAAAAGCAGGATGGCTAAACAACCCATCTCCAAATCAATAGCCACAATTCATTCTGACAAGTTCTCCATGTTTTTCACAAACCACTATGGGGAACCCTTGGAAGAGGTTAATGGTTTTTATGAAAACCAAGCATCGAAAGATGGTGGCAGCTCATGTACCTATTAGGCGAGCCAATCAATTGAATGGGCCCTTACATGTTATCAAGCTTTTTTGATAAAAGGTTATCCAGCCTATTATTTTCTTTGTCCTCCATTTGTAGAGTTATGGTGTCAACGTCGAAAGTGTACATTGTCAATTCCTCATCAGCATTTAGTTGTTCATTGTCTCTGGTTAATAGTAACTCATAATTCAACATTTATTCCTTGTCCTTTCTTTCAAATTGTAAACATGGATAAAACCCTAAAATACACTAAAAAACATACAATCTCTATGATGTTTGTTCATACACCCCTTATGGATAGAGAAGCCAAAGTATACAATTCTTATTACTCCTTGGACCTTTTGGAGATTCGACCCGACATTCTTGACCATTCCAATGACTCAAATATTCTTTTTAGAGTCGTCAAGTTCAACCTTTATCATGTAATTGTCCCACATACCTATAATTTCCTCAAATTTGTCAGTTGGTTTCTCACAGTGGAATTTTCTCATGTCTTCTTTAGGGGAGAATATATTTTAGGTCACTTCAGAGCTAATACATAAAGATTTTAATTTCCATAAAGTCAATAATCCCATGATATTTTTAGATCAATACTTACACGTCACTTATAGAATTCTTTCTAAGGAGAATAAGGAACTTTTGTTTAGACTCATTCTACCACAAAATTCTGAAATTCCTCCGCCTGTAGTGAATTATCCAACAACCTTATTTTATGAAGATTCGCAACATGTCTTAGTAAATGAACAATCCTTATGGTTTTTGAGTTTGTTGTTGCTACCAAATATTGTTTTGGATATCCCTTCTTACCTAGCCAAGTATATCATTTTTCAATTTAAGAATCATCATATTTTTTGTCTTTGTAGATATCCCTCTCTCCTAGTCTATATGTTCTTATATGTACATGTTGATAAGTTTGGCCATCTGGGTTTGAATATGTGGGATTTAAAGAATTAAATGAAATTTGTGATTGAATGGACTAGTATTGTTAGGAAGAAGGAAAATAATGAGGACTTTTCTTATTACTCGTCATCATTCATAGCCATTGTATATATTAATTTGAACAATCAACATCCTCCAAGGATTTTTCTTGAAGCAAAAGAGTTGTTGCAGCTCAGCAACAACACCAGAGTGGTGGCCTGGTATATTTTTTAAGATTACACTGAGATAAGATTGTATGGGACTGAATTACCATTATATCATTTGCCAATCATTTTGTCTAAGAGGATATTCTCTTGAATTTATAATGCAGAGTCTAAATGTTGACTAAGTTCATTTGTACCTGCATGCAAAGGGTATATTTTTAAGTTTGAAAGACTTGTCAGGTCATTCATTGTCAATAATAGACAAGCCCTCCTGCAAGTTGAATAAATGATGAAGGACTTTGGCTTTGATAAAGGAGAGAAGTGGAAATATGACCCTCAATGTTATACAGGATTTACGATTGCAGACAAAAGTATCTCCCCTAGGTCAATGGCTAACCTAGAACAACAGAGAGACAAGGAACACAATGATTTTCCTTAAAGTAAATAGATGATGGAGTGAATCCTACCTGGAATCCTTCGCGCACTTCACTTCTTCTTTAGCTTGGAAGCTCTAGTTCTAGCTCTGAGTTCCAAAATTAGAACCTACATAGTCAAATAACACAAGCCAAGAAATTACGAGATCCATGTCGTATCATCTAAATACTTCATTCAATAGATCAACATGGTTTTGAAATATATGAAATAACAACATCACATATAGGAAAACAATGAATTCTTTGCATTAATATAAATGGAAGGATATTACAACCATAAGTAGCAGTTGATATTGTAAAAGAGCTCCTCCAAGTCGTTGACTTGTCCTTTCCTTGTCACAATATGCACCTCCAATCACCCTAAATGCATGAGATGGTGACCACTCACTACAGCAACATAAGGGCGGAATCACTCTCCAAAAGCCAAACCCCAACAACATAGAAGGCTGAGAATATATACAGAAGTAAGGTAAGTTGGAAGTTCTTATCCAATTAGCAATCTAGGGTAAGAGATCCACAATTGATGGAGGGATAGGATCAAAAGATAAGTGGTGAAAACTCCAATGTAAGGAAGGATAGGATCCAAATGTCTTATCCAAGGTAAGTAGTTGAAACAACTTTTGGAAACTCCTAGAAAGGGAAGTTTCTGGAATCTTGATCATTCTCCTGGATTTATAGAACCAAAATAAGTGCAAAGGGGAGCTTCCTTCTGGTGACCAACGTAGGCCATAGTGGAGCAACCTACTAGTGAATGCACCCTAGTAGGCTTACAGGGAGCGTTGGTCCCCAAACTAGCTTAGATGAAGTCGTTTAGGGCTGAAACTCTGGAGGATGAAGGGAACATTATTAGGGCTTTCTGTAAGATAGTGAAAAGGGGGAATAGTATGTTGAGTGATCCTACTAGGAAGCTCACTAATCGGATGTGACAAAATGGTCTATAACAGAATCCCCCCTAAAGCGCAAAGTCAAAGATGATGACTTATGACTGAAGTGCTTTACCTTGTGACAATTTGGGATCAAGTAAAATTGATGAGCTTCATCTATTACGATGCATTTACAACATGACATCTTTGTTTGTTGAGGGAGGCATACCCATACTCAGCTCATACGATAACATAACATGTGCAATGATCCAAATATACGTCCATAGATGCAACTAGTGGACCCATGACTGGATGACTGTTTATATGATCATGACCATCATACATTGTGATCTTTGTATAATCCAAAAATCATAGCTCGGATGGCGGAAAATAGATTTGGGGTCTTCTATCTCATTCACACGACCAACCAATGTACAAGTCTAGCCATGTGAATCAATGAGCTGGAGTCGAACATGGTAGACACCATCTGATTACTAGCCAATGATGTAAGCCATCAAAAAACGCAAGAGAAACCACTGATGATGTTAATGGCTCTCAAGGTAATACAGTACAATTTGTATCACACAGAATCATTTGGTCGAAGGCCATTGATGTAAAACTATCACCAAGAGCAAGGAAAATTTCCATTGATGTATGCAAGAACCAATGTACAAAAGGGGTATCTCTAAGTCAACCTCTTGGATGATGTGTTGACATCAACAAGAAGCAACCCATCGCAAGAGGGCCTTGATGTATCCCCCATCAATGACACAAAATGGGTATGATGGTTGAGACAGAATGATCAAAATGATCTTGGCATGGAACTAGATTAGGAAAGGCAAACATGAAATGAAGGCTTAAGAGTATTGTAGCAGAGATCAATTGAATGACTTCTCTTGATCACACCGACAACACTGAATGGAATTGGCAGCATTGACCCAAAACTGAAACGGAGGCTCTAAAAAATGGTATGATAACCAAAAGACAAGCAAATTACCCAACCCATCAGCCACGAAGATGAAGTGGAAGAGTGTCATGTTCAAGAGCAACTCGCTACCATTAGCAAAATGGGATCCCTTGTTTTCAGAATTTTCCCAACCATGTTGGTCAGTACCTATTTATTTTTTAACAAGCTCTAGGAGAATAACATATTCTCAATCTGTAAGTTCATCCTTTGGATGAATCCCTCCGAGTATATTTAACAAACCCTAAGAAGGAGTGGTTTGGCCTTGTCATGTTCAAAAATTTGATCATTGTTTGATGTTTTTATGAGTCTAGCGAAGGTAAAACTTGACATAATTTTCATGTTTACAGAGTTTGAAAAAGAGGCGAAAAAGAAAACTCCAGATGTCCCTTTTCGTAGGTAGTCCCTTAGGTCTGAAAAGGTAGAAAACTATACCCAAGAGAACCTCTTAGCCATGTTTGACTATGGTTTTCCTTTTTCGTAGTTATTCTATCTTAGCCCAAATAAGGGTTAAACTTATACTGAGTAAATGTCTTTTCATTTACTTTTACAAGTTCGAAAAGACAAGTGCTTAGAAATATTTTCATATTTTGGGAGTCTGAAAATAGTTGAAAGAGGAATCCACCTAGAGGAACAACTGGTATAAAGGGTAGCAACTGGTTCTGATCATGATGTAACTGCTCAAAACACACAAAGGTCAAGAGGTTGGATAATAAGACCACTCATCGAAGTGGTTCCTCGGGAAAGGGTAAAAACCAAGTGAAATCATATAATCAACCAAGAAGATGGTGACAATGGAATGAGAAAAACAAGGCTCATTTGGGAGAAATAGGCTGATAAAAATGGCAATAAAGATGGATAAAATGGGAATGGTTTCATTTTTACAGAATCTTGAAACATGGGAAACTATGCTTGAAAGTGGTTTCATTTTTACACAAGTTTGAAACAAAGGAAAACCATGCTTGAAATAAGTTTGCATGCCCCTAGCATAATGACTCAATTCAACGTACATGCCCCCCAAGCTTCATTTCATGCATCTAAGTAAACTAATAGGTACTAACATGTGGACGGAATGAAGGTTCATTTCTGAGATGAAGTGAAATACTCAACTAGGAATTTACGTGATCTAATCAAAGACTCGAATTAAAATGGGATTTGTTTCATTTTTTAATGAGATTGACAAATGAAAACAACTATGCTAAAGATCTTGTTTCATTTTTTAATGACCTTGACAGAAGAAAAATAACTTTGCTTAAAGGACCTTGTTTCATTTTTTAATGAGATTGACACAAGAAAAAGAACTTTGCTCCAACACCTTGTTTCATTTTTAACGAGCTTAACACAAGATAAGGAAATCTGCTCCAGATCTTGTTTCATTTTTTAAGGAGCTTGAAACAAGAAAAGGAACTATGTTCCAAGGACCTTGTATCATTTTTTAAGGAGCTTGACACAAGAAAAGGAACTCTACTCCAAAATCATATCATGGCCTCCAAGTGACCATGGCTTCCAAGAGGTTCTCATTAGATGGGAGAACAACGTTCTAGAAGGGATCAAAGGATCTAATGGAAAGATCAAACCCCAACGTCCCCAGTAAATGACGCACCATATCGTCTACTAGATCTAGGTTGAAAGAAGTTGAGTAGATAGTGAAAGCCTCATCTTCAGCAGTAGGTATGTGAATGGGATAGGTTGACATAAATAACTCATGGCAAGGAAGATACCACTTGCACATAAGGACCATTTAGGGATGTTGGTTGATTGGGATTCAAATTAGGACCAACAAATGAAATTTGGTCAATAGTCATGATACTTCATGCGAGAAACACATCACACGAAAGAGTGAAGAGACAAGAGTTCCCATGACATAAACATAGTCACGCCCAAGGAGTAAATTAAAATCTAGAGGATCTTATACTACCATCACATTGATATAGACAGTATTTCCTCCCAAAGTAATAGGAAACTCAGGAAGAATCCCTAATGGTTGACTAGTTCCTCTGTTAAAACCCAACAAATTCTGGGTAACGGCCATAAGCTCTTGAGAACCTAAAGCTTGCTAAGCATTTGGGGAAAAAATACTAACATATGTGCCTTCATCTATGATTGTGTTAGAAGAAACCACATTATAATCTTGTACTATGATCTGAAAGGGCATGTAAGGAGGAAGACGATATCCTGTCAGCTGACTCCAATCAAAGGAAGTGACCATACTACTTGGATGTGGTGCTGTGGGAACGAGAGACTTGCCCCCTTTTGCTAGGGAAACAGGAGAATTGTTCTCTAGTGTTGTAGGAATGGGAGGATTCCCCCCCAGTGTTGTGGGAATCAGAGAACTATCCCCCAATTCATTGGAACCTGAAGAAACAAGAAGAACCTGAGCGATATGAAGTTCATTCTCTACGGGAAAGGTACGATAAACTGAAGGTGGGATCAATTCAACCATTTCCTCAACCAATGGTTGATCGGGAACGCACTCATGGGATTCACGTTCAGGGAGAACAGGGTTGATTAGATTTAGATTCTAAATAATCACTTCATCAACTAGTGGAGGATTGGGAGAAAGATTCCAGTAACCAGTTGGAAGTCGTGGCTAAGAACTTGTACGGTTTTCCAACACTTTTGAGGCTTCATCCATATGAGGAAAAAGGTGAATAGGATGATTCCCTTCACATAGCTTATAGGGAAATTTGACTTTACACTTTTTCCCATGGACCTTACTATCACTAGTTGAGGGTTTGTCACCAGCATGATCTCCAAAAGATGACGACAAAGGCCGATGTGAGCCTGTGGAACACACTTCTAATACCTTGGGAATATCAGGACAATCTCTATGAAGGTTATCACCCTTACATAACATGCAAGGGAATTTAACTTTACGGGACTGATTGGAATATTTGTCCATACCAGTTGCATCTATAGCAATGGTTGTGTGGTTTCCCCCCTTCTTATTTTTCTTCTTCTTCTTCTTCGTCTTAGCTTCCTGGTTACTAGAATCAATACTTTAACTAGGTGAAGAAGACAAAGGGTCAACTTTAGGATCAACATGAGCTACATGTTGTTCAAATGGAGTAGAACTCGGTTGAGAAGCAGTTTGGAAATTCGGAATCATAGGGGTCGAAAATAACCAAACTGGAAAACCAATGGTAAATTTGAGAAGGGATAAGGTTGCCATATAAGAATTACCAATATTTCCAAAAGAAGGAAAAGGACAAGGATTCCAGTCAAGGGGGTTCCCTTGATTGGTATACTGCGGAACTATTGCCATTAGTCTCAACCTAAGATCCACTAAGGAGTTTTTCCATGAGGAGGATGTTGTTCTGTGTTCAATTAATTGATTTTAGAAATTAAAGACAAAAAACAAAACAAATGGATAACTAGGCATAAAGGTTTACCAAGAAACCATGAACTGCAGTATACACCTTAGCGAACCAAGGACTTAATGTACGTGCAGGCAATCACCCCAACTGTTGTGTTTGGTATATCATAGTGTACAAGGCGACCGACTTGATTACCTATGGATGGATAACAACCTAATGGGGACTCCCAAAATATACTCGATGGTACGTGGGAGTGCAATTTGTACTAGTGTTGTCTAATGCGTAACCAATCAATGAGAGTGTTCCCATATACTTATTATGCGTGGAGCGCCATCTGATATACCCGAAGGTACATGGAGAACGATCATATACACTTATTGTTACCACCAAAAAATGATCACCTAGCTATTTCTAACAAGGTGAATCGAAGTACACCAGGTACATTTAATTTTAGCATAGTAAAATCACTTTCATTGTGGAAAATAATTTAGTAAACCACTTTTATTAAATTATTTTCTGATTTAAATAATAATAAAAACCATGAGAATAATTAGATAAACCATTATTTATTTAATTTTCTCTAGGAATAATTATTAAATCATTATTGAAATAATTATTCCTTGTCACATTTGACTAAATCCATTAAGAATAGTTAAATAAATCACTACTTATTTAATTTTCCTTATTTCTGTTATTGGAATAATTGTTAAATCACTATTTAATAATTATTTTGATTTCACGCCATTCTTAACTCTTGTGAAATAATTAAAAAATAATTCTATTTGTTAATTATTTTTAAATAAAGATATTTAACGATTTTAAATATATTTTCCCTCTCCAATAAATATAATAAAGTATTCCAAGTGGTTAGATCTTGATTTGGTTAATATTATTTTATTATTCTCCGTTTTCGAGACTAACTCAATACTTTCTTATAAATAAGAGGGTTTTTCATTCATTCTTCACCATGATCATAATCACTGTCACCATTATCGTCTTTTTTCTTTGAGCTCCCATTTAGAGTTCTCCACATTTTGTTTGGGTTTTTCACATATTGAGAGAGAAGATCATTTTCTGAAGCATCAAGGACATCAAAGGACCCATCCAACGGAGGGGGACTTACAAACCCATCTGAAGATCTCCTTCACCAGGTGTTTTTAATAAAAAAAATTATTCAAATAAAGTCTTTCCATTTGGGTTATTGCATTGGATATTTTTACTCTAGCTTTCTATTCTAAACCATTTATACTTTTGTTGCAAGGTTTCCATTTTTATTGCAGATCTGAATCGTAAGCATCCATCAACTTGTTGTTAGGGTCACTTGTCACCTAGTGACTTAAGTGAAGTGTTTTTGGTACACCTTCCAGGAAATTTCACACTAACAAATGGCGACTCCACTGGTGTAGTAACAGCGTTCTTGGGTAACTGAAGTTTCAGAAAATTTCAGGCTTTTCTACATCTATTTTTAGCCTCCCAATTTCTATTTATAGTATTAAACCCTTTTTTGGTCAAATTTTCAGATTCTGGTGGTTTTATGGTTCTTTCCGTGGGTCATAGGTACCAGCTGAACAGAGGACAACAAAATATGTGTGAGATCTGTCGACTAAGAGTCCTGGGAGAAAAACGTACTTTTCAGCCCCTGATCTACGTTCCAGAGCACACTATTTGGCCCAAAAACTGTGTTTTCTACTGTTCCAAGTTAGCACCTATGTTTTGGAGTTTTTCCGGAAATTTTTGCAGAGTTTTTGCAAAATTGTCGATAGTGTTGTCTGCATACTGGTTTGGGTACTTCATTTATGTTTTCAGTCTCCCTTAGGCCTGGATCCACTTGATTTGTCTCTTTTAAGAAGCAAAAAACCCCTAAGGTTTAGAGTACACCTCCACATTGTTAGGAAGAGATTTGTTAAGTGGGGAGTCTAGGGTTTTCAACATTTTCAACCACTGATTTTTAGATATTGATCCATTAATTTTCAGCTCTTTTGGGTAGTTTTATTTTACCTTTTCTCCCTATCGATTTTGGTTTTCCTTTTCCCCCTTAGGATCCCCTTGAGCATCCTAGGTTTTAGAGCTTCAAAATTATCCTTTGCAACATTTTTCACCTCTGGTTTTTTATGTTTGTCTGCACCATTTACAACATACTAGTGCCTCTAGATCTCAATCACTTGACATTAGATATTTTAGGCCTATTTATGTGTCTTTGAGTAGATTGTTTTCCCTCTCTTTCTTAGCTACTTAGTAGCCCTTGTGGGTGGGGTTTTGTGTGCTTGATTGGCTATTTCTTTTTCTGTCATTTTCAGATTTATTTACAGTATTTCAGTGTTTTACTTTCAACAACACATGGCATCATGAAACATGCTTAATTAACTCATCCACTTTAAACATTATTTCCACGCACTTGCACCCTAAGCGAACGTGAGCTCGTTTAACACTGCCAAGCCAAGACTTGAAACACTACACCTTAATAAATCAACAAACATAAATTAAACCCACTTGAGCACAAGGGCCAAACAATCTTTGTAGTGTAACAGTAGGATCAGTGGGATATGCTTTCAATAACACACATCGATCACTTCCATTGAGACATAAAATTTGAGATATTAGGGAGCTTAAAATCCTTCACCATCCCACGGTCCAAAGTCGGAGTCCGTTAGAAACATCATTAAAATAGTTAGTTTACACTTGGCACCACCGCACTAGGAGTTTACTTGTTGTTTGTTTCTCTTTTATTACTATCATTACCCTTTAGTTCTTAGATCTTTATTTTCTGACACCATTGTGGCCCCTAGGTGTTTGTTGCATTGAACTCGAGGTCTTCACCCTTAGTTCCTGTTAGGACATATTACTCCTCCCCATCGAGATAGATTTCATCTTCCCAGTCCTCTATTAGGTCATCATTCTGATTCTGATTCTACGTATTCATCTAGTTCCTCCTTTGATGCTGCATCGTCTCAAGCCCATACCACCACCATGTCATCTACCAATGTGGGTGTGGGAACCCAGGGTGGTAACCCAGGTAATAACTAGGGTGCTCGCATTAGCGAAACCCCCACCGGTGCGGTCACTCCTACTCCCTTGCTTCCTTTTATGGATGGTTTGAGTCTCCCAAATATCAGCCAGCTTGATAATTATCTTGTTCTCCACGATCTCCCATGGCCAACTATGCCTACTAAGCTCTCTTCAAACATCCGAAAGTCTGAAGGTAATCCTCATGAAATCCAACTAATCCTGTTCTCTCCTTCCACATTTGGTGTTCATCAAATTCCATTACTGAAGACTCCATCCATCTTCGTTTGTTCCAATGCACGCTCACGAGAGTTGTTGTTAAGTGGTATGTTGATCAGCCCAGAGCCACTCATTTCACTTTAGTGACTCTTGCCACAACTTTTCTTTCCTATTTCCAGCTACCACTCCGTTATGATATTGCTATCGAACTTTTGACCTCTTTCTGTCAAACTTTTGCCACTTACCTTTTTGACGATGTTCAAGAACAGCGTAAAAGGCGCAGTATCTATAGAGCTCCTAATTTTGAAGACCGAGTCTATATGTATTGGTTCCTTAGATCATTGTTGGCCCCCATTGCTAAAGATGTCACATCACACTTCCCCCATTCTGAGGAAGAGGCAATCCAAATAGCCTTAATATTTGATCTAATCTACACCCAGTCAGGTTATGTTTACACTGTCATCCCAGATATGCCTCGGCCTGGTGCTGCTAATGCACCAGGGGCATCTCATGTGGCAGATGGAATAGTTGGAAACATATCATACCCTTAACCATATACTCCAACTTAGATGAGTCATGGTCCACCTCAGGGAGGGACCAGTTCCAGTTACAATTATCCCTCCCTCAATCCTCCACCATGCAACCCTTATCCAGGTCCCAACACACCAAATGCATATGCTCATCTGCATCAACAAATGCCAGGGCTATCAGTTGCACCGCCTACTTATCCCAATATTTCCCCATATCCTTATTATCAATATGCACCACCTAGCGCTCCATCTCCTTTGGTGATGAGCCTCATCATTGGGTAACTATATGGACCTTAATACACCTCCTAGCTTATTTAAATCAACTCTTCTCATAATTCCTTATATACTTTGATTATATTTTGCTTAATGAGATGAGTAAAAGTGAGATATTATACCTGGTGGACTAATGTGCATTGATTGCAGATTTTTGAGAGAAAATCATGGCAATTTTGGCTAGTTAAGGGTAGAAACTCGAATGAGACAAGGAGGAGAGATTGTAGGAGGTAGATCCCCCTCATTTACTGCTCACTCATTTGAATAGTCCTCCATCAAATCACACTAGCTCGTAGTTGCAAGCAATTGAACCATGAAGATCAAAAGGTAGTCGAGCCAATGACAGTTAAAGAGCCAGTTCATCTTGAGTTTGGGAGTCGAGCCTCCCTAGATTTTAGGAAGTCGTTGGAGACTTTAGTTTTATAAATAAGGAGACCTAGAGCCTCGTTAGGATTCGAATTTTTGATGTAAAAGCACTAAGCAATTTTCGCGTTCAAGACTTGTGGAAGACATTGTTATGTAATTTTCTTTTGATAATGAGAATGTGCATTTCCTTGATCCAACACTAAGTTGACTCAGAGGGTTGAAGCTCTTGGATTAGGGCCAAACCCTAGCAACAAAGGCTCCTCTTCTTGTATTTGTATGCTTAGTTGACTTCATAGATTAATGGTTGAATTTTCCTTAGCATTATTTCATTACAAGTAGTTGTGGATTTGATTAGTTTGCTTCCATTTGTGCATTACTTCAGTAGTAGCTTAGGAAGATAAAGGGATATCAAAAAGTTGTTAGTATGTGGATTTGGCCTCACTCCTCCCTTCAGGAACCATGGTTCGAGGAAATAACTCCTATGCAGCCCCAAAAAGACAGGATTCTAATTTCTCGTGGAATTTAAGGTTTTCTGCTACTTACGCCAGCATTTTACTAGTTTTCAAGAATAGGATTTAAGTGTCATTTATGATATCTTCAGCCTTGCATTAGATCTCATAAAGGTTTCACATTATTTTTCAAGTTTTCCCATGCGTGAGATAGGCAACTAGATAATGAAATTATGTTTTTCCTTAGTTAATTGAAATCCTTCTTGTTTACATGGTTTATGGATAAATGTCAATGATTGATGCAGTGCAGGAGTTTCAATAGTACGGAGATATTTCATGATCAGCAACCCCATCCTAACATCATCCATCCATGACCATCACTTTCTCGACTAAATCCTTCACCAAATTCATCATTCCATAAGAATACTTCTCCAAGCTTGTTAAGCAAATCCAACAATATCACAAACTTTGTTTTGAGCTTTGAAGGAGTCCTAGCCACTCCTTTGCCTCATTTCTCTCACTATTCGCCTTCCCTAAGCCTTACACCACCTTCCAAATCCCTCCTCTTGCTCACGGATGTATCCTGTAGGAATACAGGGGATCCTGTAGGAGCAATAGGACATCCTGTAGGAGGCATTAGGACATCCTGTAGGTCGACCTGTAGTGGCCTGTTTTGAGGTTGAATTGTGGAAAAAACACCTAGGAATATAAGAGAAGACCCCTACTTACCTCCCAAGCCATCTGACCATTCACCATCATCCCTAATCCACCTGCCACATCACCAAGAGAAATTAGCATTCATATTTTCACACACAAAAAGACAAAAAGGAAAAAAGAGTTATTTTGTTCATTTACATGCATAGCAGTAGAATGTTTGGATGTTTCAAATTGCATGCCTAGGATAGTAGGATTGCACATATGTTAATTTAGCATTCTTTTGAAGCAAATCCTCTTAGCAGTTAGTTGGATGAATAGTGTGTTTAAGCATTTGATTTCAGTCTTTTCCTTACTACAGTAGACAAGATTTCCTTTAGTGCAAATTTCCCTTTTTCTCATTGGTAACCAAGCTTCTTCTTAATCAATAGAAGGTTGGTTTGAGAAACCATAGTGGTATATCGCCAGCTTAGCAGTGACAAAGAGTGGACCCATTGCATCTATTTGTGTATACAACACTGTCACCTCCAAGTTTGTACGAATCTCGGGTTGATAAACTAAAGTTGGTAGCCCCGAGAGTTGCATCATTCTTGCTGCAATACTAGTGCTCATCACTTTTTGGCGTAGTTGTCGGGGAGGTGTCTGAGTAAGATGTGATTTATGCTTTCTTTCTTCGATTTCTTATCTCTGACATTTTTCTATTAGCTTCATTTCTACAAAAGCAATTGTAAGTTGGTTTTCTTTCTTTTCCATTCTACAAGTGAGATTTCATTCAAGCAATTAGTTTCCATTTAGTTTGCGATTTAATTCTACAATTAGTCTCAAAGCTTGAAAAAAAAACACAAAAAAAACAAATACACTTTTTTCATCCCTCATAGGAATAGGGATAACTTAGGAAAATTTCTACAAAATACCCCCACCACTTCAAACAGCCAACCTTCCCTCTTCTTCGGTGGCTATGAATTGGAGGACCCCTTAGGTGAACAACCAGAGATATTTGAAGAGCCTACAAGGGGAGAAGAAGGAGAACCCATTCCAACTGGCCTAATTGCATAAAATAGAAATGATAGGGTAGATAGAGAAAGAATTGAGGGTGCCTTTCCCATCAGAGATACTAATGGGGATACCAAGATGAAAAACATAAGCCCCTCTTCTTTTCCTCATTTCCATGGCTTGAGCTCAGAAGATCTAGACACTTTCTTGTTTGAGTTTTCTCTCATATGCAGAACTTATGATTACACCACCGATGAGCAGCATTTGAAACTATTCCCATCCACTCTCAAGGATGCAGCTCTGCACTCGTTCATGGGTTTACGTGGGGATAGCATCACAACTTGGGCTCAGATGCAGCAAGCCTTCAACAAGAAGTATCGGGACTACTGCAGGTCCAAAGACACTAAAGAAAAAAAAATTAGGATGACCTTGGGGCATGATGAATCCCTAGAGGATTATGCAGAAAGATTCCAACTTAGTTACAAAACGGCCAGGTGCACACTTGATCTGGAGTCAATGAAGCTAGTCCTACTCAAAGGGGTAAGGGAAGATCTTCTGGATACCCTAAACCTGCTAGTAGGAGGGAACATCTACTAGCTACCCTATGAAGATATCAAGACCATATTTAGGAACCATTCTAGGGAAACTAGGAAAAAGGGTAGGGGTAGTCAACCAATGGCCATCCCATCCTCTTCCAATACATCCATCAAAGGTGAAATTGGAAATATGATGGAAGATTTCAAAAGTGAAATGTTGCAAACCCTTACCCTAGAGATGGACACTATGCACATCAAGAGAAAGCAGGAGGAAGTAGAGAGAGCCTTAGCCATTTTTTCCCTAGATGCACAAGGAGGAACCCTAGGAATGAATGTCCATTGAATCTTATTGAAATTTTCTCGGTGTGTGAAGAAAACGACTCCATAGACAAGTGTCCTTCTCTACCTAGACTAAAATATGGGTATCAGGGAACTGAAGGGGTGACTGAAGAGCTCTGCTACATAAATGAAAGGATACCTCATGGGCCTTGGCCATACCAGCAGGGCATAAAAGGGTCATCCCATGCATATTACAACCCTAACCAGAACACATCCATTCCCTCTTGGGGGGGGCTTCTCATCCCTCTTGGTCTACACCTCCTCCTTGGTCTTTTTCCCCTCAGTACCATTCCCAACCGACCAACCAATCATTTTAGCCATATGTTGCGCCACAACCTCAGTGGAATGCACCACCCCAGGGGTGGAGGCCCCCATACAACAATGCTCCAGCTTTATTTCCTTCACCTCCTACTCAACCACATATTTTACACCCTGCTCCACCTAAACAACCTCAGGTGCCTGCCCAGCCAAATCCGAACCCGAACAACAGATAGGCACAACAAGTGTACAGTGGAGAGACATCCTACCCTGCTTATTTGTGGAGATTTAGGAAATCAACCTGAGATCTGGGAGAGTACTCCCGGAAAACCAACCTCCACCTCCACCTAGGGAGAGTGAGGAGGAAAGAGAGGAAAGCATGCCTAGAGTAAATCCACGACCCTTTCCTGAGAGATTAACTCATCCAGTCTAGCCTACCCCAGAACAGAATGAACTTTTGGGTGAATTGAAAACTCTATGTGTCAAAATTTCACTTCTCCAAACCATTAAGGATGTACCTGTTTACAACAAGTTGATTAAAGAGAAGTGTTTCAAACATCCAGGGAGGTGAAAAAGAGACACCCCTACCATTAATGTCATTGGATAGTTGTCCGACTTAATGATGGGGCAGGTAATTTTCCCAAAATATTTGGACCCTAAAAGCCCTGTAGTAGATGTGCACATCAATGGCACCATTGTCCCACACACTTTGATCGAACTTAGGGTTGCCATTGATAATGACTAAGGACACCATGCTCAAACTCAATCTCCATGGTTCATTAAGAAAGACCACAGCGGTATTGCAACTTGCAGGCCATTCCGCAGTAACCCTTGAGGGGATCGTTGAGGATATGATGGTATCCATTAACTCTTTGGTGTTGGTTCCAAATAAAAATGGGAAGTGGAGGATTTGTGTCAAGTACAAAGAGTTAAACAAAGCAACAAAGAAGGACCATTTCCCTCTACCTTTCATTGACCAAGTGCTATAAGGGTTGGCAGGGAAAAAGTTTTTCTCTTTCCTAGATGGGTTCAGTGGGTATAATCAAATCTAGATTAGCCCAAAAGACCAAGATAAAACCACCTTCACTTGTCCTTGGGGGACTTTCACTTATAGGGTCCTTCCTTTTGGCCTATGCAATGTCCCTACCACTTTCCAGAGAGCAGTCTTGAGTATCTTTGTCGAGCTAATCCATGATGTAGTAGAAATTTATATGGATGATTTTACACCCTATGGGTGTGATTTCCAGGAGGCTCTATCCAACTTAGGTGAGGTGTTGAACAAATGCATTGAAATGAACCTGTCCCTTAGTGCCGAAAAATGTGAGTTCTTGATGACTCAGGGACTGTTCTAGGTCATTTAATATCCCAGAAAGGACTGCAAGTGGACCCACATAAGATAGCCATCATCCAAAGGGTCCCACCTCCGCAAAAATAGAAAGATGTTAGAAGTTTTCTAGGTTTCGCTGGATACTATCAAATATTTATAAAATACTTCAGCAAATTAACTTCTCCTTTGTTTGGGTTATTTGCCAAATACTAAGTTTTTATCATCAAAAAGTTGTCAAGAGGCCCTGGACACCCTGAAGGAAAAGTTGACCATTGCACCTATTCTTCGAGGCCCAAATTGGGTCCTTCCTTTCCATACACATGATGATGCCTCTCATAAAGCGAGAGGAGCAGCTCTAGCCCAAATAGATGACAAGTTACCTTATGCCATTTACTTCATTATTAAGAATCTATCAAAGGTTGAACTGAACTATACAGTAACTGAGAAGGAGGTCCTAGTTGTTGTGCATTCATTGAACAAATTTAGGCATTACATTACAGGTTACCAAACGTCTGTACATATTGACCATGCTGCAATTAAATACTTGATGAATAAACCTGATATGAATGCCCGGATTATTAGATGGTTAATTTTATTACAACAATTTGATTTTATATCTAGATTAACTTTTCCTGCAGGGGAGGAAGGAATGGTTGATGATTAGTTATCAGATGAACACTTATTTTCCATTTCAATTCTCTCTTTGTGGTTTACTGACATAGCAAATTACTTGGTGTCTGCATAGATTCCACCGAACTTGTCCTCCAAAGAGAAAAGCAAGATAGTGAGGAAGAGTGCCCCATTCACTTGGATTGGGGGCAACCTCTTCAAATTAGACCCAAATCTAATTTTGAGAAGATGTGTCAGGGAGGAGGAAGTATTTGACATCCTTTTGATGGGCCTTGTGGAGGTCACTTTGTAGCCAAGAGGACAACATTCAAGGTGTTACAAGCTGGTTATTATTGGCTCACTCTTCACTAGGATGTGAGGAGGTATACTAGACAGTGTGATCGGTGTGAAAGGATGGGAAAACCTACTCCAAGGGATGAAATTCCTCTACAACCTCAAGTGAATTTCGAGCCATTTGACAAGTGGGCATGGATTTCATTGGACCCATTGACCCTCCATCCAGGAAAAAGCAGTACATCATTGTGTGCACTAACTATTTAACCAAGTGGGCTAAATCCAAGGCAATCAAGGTAGCAACAGAGGAGAAAGTGGTTGAGTTCTTAAGGGAAAATGTATTTTATAAGTTTGGGTACCCTAGAGAACTGGTCACTGATCAAGGCAGCCAGTTTACATCTCACATGATTGAAAATTTGTTAAGCCAACACAACATCAAGCATAGAACATCCACTCCTTACCACCCACAAGCTAATGGGCAAGTGGAGGGTGACCAACAGAGCATTGGAGGGCATTATAACCAAAGTGATTAGCAGCAGTGGAAAATATTGGGCAGATAGATTAGTTGAGGCCACTTGGACCTACAATAGCACCTCGAAGACCATGACTGGATTCATTCCTTATGAGTTTTTCTATGGGAAGAAGGCCCTGTTGTCCATTGAATTTGAGTACAACACATAAATAATGGCAGCACAACTAGATCTAGATCTCACCAGGGCACAACAAGAGAGATTTCTCCAATTGAATGGGTTAGATGAGTTTACAATGCAAGCCCTCCTGCACACAGATTTGACTCAAGTTCAAAGAAAGATCTGGCATGACAAGAACATAAATGACAAACAATTTCAAGAAGGTGATTGGGCTTTGTTGTATGGTTCTAGATACAAGGATTTTAAAGGAAAGTTAAGGACTAGATGGTTAGGGCCTTATGTCATAGTGAAATGTCATGATAATGGTTCAGAGCAGATAAGAACCAGTGAAAACCTCTATGAGGCACCTGAGTCCCACTGTTGGGTTGAAAACCTCTTGAGGCGGCCCAATGGTGTCGGAAAATATATATATATATATATAATAAATAAAATTAAAAAAATAAAAAAAAATAAAAACAAAAATTAAAAAAAAAAAATAAAATAATAAAAAAAAAATAAAATAAAATAAAAAAAAAAATAAAAAAATTCTTTGTGAACCCTTTTGAGGCACCCAGGGCTGGATTAGATGAAAACCTCTTAAAGGCAGACTAGTTGTTTTCGAAAGAAAAGAGAAAAACAAAAACAAAAAACAAAAAACAAAATAAAAAAACAAAAGATAAAAAAAAGAGAGAAAATAAAACATTGAAAATGTTGTTTGCAGGTCAGCAGGAGGAGGATCAGAGCAATAAGAGAGGATAAAAAGCACCTATGCAGTTCATGTTTGTGTTCCTCCATTCCATATCCTTCATCATTCCATCATTGCTCCCATTTATGGACTCATCTAGCTCAATTTGCAAGGGTTTTGTGTTTTCTACAAGATTCCCTGAAAACCTATAGGATGAACATGTAGGAATTAGAGTGGCTTGGGAATCCCAAGGAAAGTGACCTTAGAGAAAGGGGATGACCTGCTTGTGTCAAAAAAAAAAATTACTTCACCACCTCATCACCATGCCTCTCTCCACCATGCCTCTCTCCGTTGCATTCCTCTGATAAGTCAGTTTCAAAAAAATTATTGTTTTCAAAAAAAAAACAAAACAAAACAAAACAAACAAAAACAAACAAACAAACAAAACAAAACAAACAAACAAACAAACAAACAAAATAAAACAAAACAAACAAACAAAAACAAACAAACAGACAAACAAACAAAAAAACAAAACAAAAACAAATAAAAGAGGATAAGAACATAGAACAAGGGGATAACACCTAAAGGCTATACCTCTCATCCACCAATCCCTATACCCCTTCTCTACCCATGACAACCATCCTCATGCTCTAGAAGTGAAGGAATGAATAAAAATTTGGGGGAGAGGCAGCTACAGGACATCCTGTAGGAAATTCTGTAGCAGCCTATCCCACAAAACTTTAACAAGTTGCAGACATCTTTAGCATGGAGATCCAAATGTCAAAGAAGCTCTTCTGGGGCTTAGCAGCAACAACAGGATCATCACCATCACCATCCAGTACCTGCATATCAAATAAAAAACATCAAAGGAGGACAATAGAAAAAGAGAAAATACATGCAGCAAACACACAGCAAGGACATCACTCTCCAACAAGCAGCATCAAGGCAACTTACCATAGGTATGTTATCTCACTTCAACTCTCTCATTAGCATAATATGATAAAAAATGTAGATTTGTGAAAGAGTTGGTTTTATAAGAAAAAGGTGGCCAGTTAACTTGGTCACCTTCAGTCAGTCAATGAGGAGAATACATTTAGTTCACTACACATGTGGCAGTAGTCAAATCAAGAGAAAGAGGAGATGAGGCCAAAAGTGGTTAAGTTACGGATGCCCGAAGTGGGATATGATTATGAGGAAGGGAGGAATAATTATGTGGTAGTGTGACCAACCGTCCAAAAGTGGGAACTTGTACTTTGGTTTCCAGCACACCATCCCACTCAATCACCCATATGAGGAAATAAATTGTTGATTCCCATGCATAGGAGGCATTTGCAATCTTGAGGATACATCAAAGCTAGCTTGCTCTCGACCCCTGAAGCAGTCTACAGGAAAGACAGTGAGCAGTTTTTTCAACGCGGGAGCACCTACAGGATACAGAACAGTCATCTACAGGATTGGCAGTGAGCATTTTGGAAGGGAAAAACCAAAGGTTGGCTTCATCAAGCAGTGATAAGGAGGTAGGAGCTATACCTTCCCACATTTTCCAAGTTAAAAATATAGAAAAAAACCTTCTAATGTGTTAAGGAGATTGCAGTCTGGGGGAATTGTATACAGAATTGGCATTTAAAATCTCTCACCCATTAGAATTTGGAATTAAAACCACACAAGCCTCCACATTCATCACAGAAAATGATAGGGGGATTTAACAAGATGGAACCCACCAACACAGTGAGAATTCATCAGCACCCTCCTGTAGTAGAGATCTTCACAAGACACAATTGGATGGGTTTCTTTGAAAAAATGAGGGGATATGATAATGAGGTGGCCAGAGACTTTGCTCTCTCACTCGTACCACTTACTAGGACCCATGCCACTACTATGGTGAAAGGCCACTCAGTAGAACTCACCCCTGAAGTCATAGGCAGAATCACCACACTTCCTTTAAGGTTGCCTTGGAGAAAGGAAGATAAGGGTAACAACCAAATTGCAAAGAAGAAATTATTTTTGGAAGGAGAGGAGGCAATGGAAGACAAAAATGGGGTCAGAAGAGAAAGTGTGCCATATCCTTAGAATGAAATTAGCTACCACCTCATTAAGTATATATCATGTGAAGGTAGTTACAGTGTGGTATATGGATACCATTTCAGGCTTCTCCAAGAGGTGGGGTTTGGAGCAGACACACCTCCTCAAAACAGACTAAGAATACCCTATTTTCTTCTTCAATCAGTGATAGGTATGAGCATCAAGGTTCAGGAAGGAAAACATCAACAGCTAGCCCATCATGGTTTAATAAAACTTATCCTAGAAGGTGCCCTCCAAAACCTAAGACTCCCTATTACATGGACAACTTTCAGAGACATGCAGATAGAGGGAGACATAAAAGCTCTTGAATATGACAAAAGCCCCACTGCTAGTGAAAGGGATGAAGAGGAAACAGATAGGAATGAAGAAGAGGAAGAAAAGGAAGAGGAAAGTGATGAAGAGATAGAAGATATGCTATAGAATAAAATGATGAATAGAGCGAGGAACTGGAGGGAGAAGAAGGAGAGAAAGACAAGGATGAGAAGGAAAATGGAAAAGAGGAAACAAAAGACAAGGAAGAATAGAGGTCTACAATTCAAGGTAAAGAAGGGGAGGACTCACCCAAGGTATCTTCAGAACCCACTGAGAAAGAGGCAGTAGTTCCCCTCACTGCCCTAAGTACCCCTATCAAGCAAAAAGGGAAGAGACCGAGACAAACCCCATTGTAATTTAGGACAAGAAAAAGTACAAGTATCAGGCAAGGAAAACCTCAAACACCCACCAAAGTTCCTATTGTCATTGAAGACTCCAAAAAGCAGCAAGAAAAGATAGCTCCTCTTATGAAAAATCAAGGAGAGGGATCATCAGGCCAAGCCTCTCCCAAATCTCCTATCACTTATGTTAGGAGGCCTGTCACCAGATCTGCCTCATCCAAAGTAAAAGGTCTCCTATAGGAGACACAGAAGGACCTATAGGAAGCAGAGGCCATCCTACAAGAAACTCTGCTAAACCTACAGGAAACTCAGAAAATGGACAAAGAAGGGATCATGTCGCGGGAAAAAAAGAAGGAGGATCCAAAACTGAGGGAACCTAGTCCTCAGCCCAACCTTGACTCTTACTACAGGTTCATTGAAGGAGGTAGGGTCATTCCATAGAAATTTTCCATCCCCTTATTCTTTGAGCTTGAGAAAGAGAGGGGAAGAACACATAAGTGGATGCAAATTTCCAAATCTAAGGGAGTGGAGGATATAGGCCACATGGAGGAGAAAGTAAAGGTGATGGAACACTTTGCCCTACAGCTTGAAAATCAGAGAGTACCATTCTCCTCGGAGAATGAGAGAGGCACTAAACAGAACACCCATATACAAGCAAGCTCTCCAAAGACTCGAAGTCAATTGGATTGGCCTGAGACTCAGTCCACCATTACTCTTAGGAATGTTGGAAGGAAGGAAAGAAGAGGAAGAAAGAAAGCAGTGGGAGGAGATAGAGAGGAAGGTAGGATTCTATGCACAGGAAGAGAAAATTATAGCAGAAGCATGGGATGTCAGGGAGGCCACTAGAGCAATGAAAGACATGGATATAGATTGAGTTGCTCAAAGGATGAGCAACACTTTTAGTAGGGGGTGATGATGAACCTCATCATTTGGTAACTAGATGGACCTTAATACACCTTCTAGTTTATTTAAATAAACTCTTCTCATAATTCCTTACATATTTTTATTATATTTTGCTTAATGAGATGAGTAAAAGTGAGATATTATGCCTAGTGGACTAATGTGCATTGATTGTATGTTTTTGAGAGAAAATCATGGCAATTTTGGCTAATAAAGGGAAGAAACTCAAATGAGACAAGGAGGACAGATTGTAGGAGGTATATCCTCCTCATTTACTCCTCACTTATTCGAATATTCATCCATCAAATCACACTAGCTCGGAGTTGCAAGCAGCCGTGCCATGAAGATCAAAAGGCAGCTGAGCCAGTGACAATTAAAGAGCAAGTTCATCTTGAGTTTGGGAGCCAAGCCTCCATAGATTTAAGGAATTCGTTGGAGACTTCAATTGTATAAATAAGGAGGCCTAGAGCCTCATTAGGATTTGAATTTTTGATATAAAATCACTAAGCAATTTTCGAGTTCAAGACTTGTGGAAGACATTTTTATGTAATTTTATGATTTGATAATGAGAATGAGCATTTCCTTGATCCAACACTAAGTTGACTCAGAGGGCTGAAGCTCTTGGGTTAGGGCCCAACCCTAGTAGCAAAGGCTCCTCTTCTTGTATTTTTATGCTTAGTTGACTTCATAGATCAATGGTTGAATTGTCTTTAGCATTATTTCATTACAAGTAGTTGTGGATTTGCTTAGTTTCCTTCCATTTGTGCATTGCTTCAGTAGTAGCTTAGGAAGATAAAGGGATATCAAAAAGTTGTTAGTAGGTAGATTTGGCCTCACTCCTCGCTTCAGGGACCATGGTTTGAGGAAAGAACTCCTATGTAGCCCCAAAAAGACAGAATTTTGATTTCTCATGGAATTTAGGGTTTTATGTTACTTAGGCCAGCATTTTGCTAGTTTTCAAGAAAAGGATTTAAGTGTCATTTCTGATATCTTCAGCCTTGCATTAGATCTCATAAAGGTTTCACATTATTCTGCAAGTTTTCCCATGCGTGAGATAGGCAACTAGATAATGAAATTATATTTGCCCTTAGTTAATTGAAATCCTTCTTGTTTACATGGTTTATGGATAAATGTCATTGATTGATGCAGTGCAGGAGTTTCAGCGGTAGGGAGAGATTTCATGACCAACAACCCCATCCTAACCTCATCCATCCATGATCATCACTTTTTCCACTAAATCCTTCACCAAATTCATCATTCCATAAGAATACTTCTCCAAGCTTGTTGAGCAAATCCAACCATCTCACAAACTCTATTTTGAGCTCTGAAGAAGTCCTAGCCATTCCTTTGCCTCATTTCTCTCACCATTCACCTTCCCTAAGCCTTACATCACCTTCCAAATCCCTCCACTTGCTCACGGTTGTATCCTGTAGGAATACAGGAGATCTTGTAGGAGCATTAGGACTCCTGTAGGAGGCATTAGGACATCATGTAGGTCGACCTATAATGGCCTGTTTTGAGGCCGAATTGTGGAAAAAGCACCTAGGAAGATAGGAGAAGGCCCCTATTTTCCTCCCAATCCATCTGACCATTCACCATCATCCCTAATCCACCTTCCACATCACCAAGAGAAGTTAGCATTCACATTTTCACATAAAAAAATACAAAAAGGAAAAAAGAGTTATTTTGTTCATTTATATGCATAGCAGTAGAATGTTTGGATGTTTCAAATTGCATGCCTAGGACAGTAGGATTGCACATATGTTAATTTAGCATTCTTTTGAAGCAAATCCTCTTAGCAGTTAGTTGGATGAATAGTGTGTTTAAGCATTTGAATTTAGTCTTTTCCTTACTACAATAGACAAGATTTCCTTTAGTGTAAATTTGTCTTTTTCTCATTTGTAATCAAGATTCTTCTTAATCAATAGAAGGCTGGTTTGAGAAACCATAGTGGTTTATCGCCAGCTTAGCAGTGACAAAAAGTGGACCCATTGTATCTACTTGTGTATACAGAATTGTCACCTCCATGTTTGTATGAACCCCAGGTTGATAAAGTAAAGTTGATAGCCCGAGGATTTGCAACATTATTTTTGCAATATTGGTGCTCATCATCTAGCAACAATGCCCTAGACCAAGCAAAAATAGGGTCTTCGTATGAACAAACCTTGTGCATGTTGTGGTGTTTATAGTCATTATACCCATGAGCGCCCTATTTTACCTCAGATGCAGCAAGTATGGGAAGCTCAAGTAACTTCTCGAGGATCACAGCCCACTACTCCTCCTCCCCCTCCTACTTCATCTCAACTGGAAGTGCTTACCAATCCTTTCCCTCACCAAGGATACATAGCTACCCAACCTACACAAGGTCAGGCGGCTCAACTAGCTCCACCATTTGGTCACCATGATTATCAGATTCTTATGATTAATTCTGATGAAGTAAATACCAAGCAAGTCAACCTTTAGACTCGATCACACCAATACGACAAGCCATCCACTATGTTTGCGACTGAATCCTAACCCAATGTGTCAATTGAGCCTCTATCGTCATCCAATGGTACCTTACAAATCCCTCAACCTAAGGTTGATTTTATTCCCAAGATCCACAAAGGTCTATTTTTCGAAAGGCTGCTTCTGCCAAAGTCGCCCATACATATAACATAGTAGATGACTTGGTGTAGCCTCTTGTTGCCATGTCAATATTGGAAGTCCTCCAGACGTGCCCATCCCAAAGAAAATCTCTACTATCTACCTTGGTTGTCATGGATCCTCAGATGCCATATGATTGTCTTTCATGTTGACAAGTCAGAAAATCTTCCCCTACATTCATCTATTGCATTTCAAATACCAGTCTCCATTAGAAACGCCATTGTTCAATGGTGTACCATCGATGAAGGTGCCTCCACCTTGGTGATGGATGTCAGTGTTTGGAAGCAACTTGGTTCCCCTAACCTATCCCCATCTACTATCACTCTTCGAGAATGGGATGGTCATCCTTCACAATCCCTCTGCTTATATCGCAACTGCCTAGTCACAGTTGTCGACAAGACTGTCTGTATTGACATTGAAGTCATTGATGCTCCCTTAGACTATAACATCCTTTTGGGTCTTAGTTATACTTATTCCATGCCAATTGTCACATATGTGGTTCACCATAAGATGTGTTTTCCCCACAATGGAAAGATCGTCATTATCAATCAGTTGATGTACTATGACCTCAAAGCCCAAACTTCACCTCAGTCCAACATTTCCTCCATGGATGATAGTACAAATGTCTTGTCCTTCACTAATGTCTCTCTAGGAGTCTACAAAGATTCCACTTTTCTTGGTGCTTACTATGGTTCACCGCCTACCCCTTCTGAGCCTAGCTCATCCAGTGTTTGCATGTTCTAAGCATCGTGGGTCACCCACAAATGGTTTGGTATGCCTTCACAATAGATCGCACCTCTGCAACTTGCTATTCCTAACTCAACCCCATCTCCCGGTACTACTCCTCAAGGACCCTTTCCCTCAACTAGTGTCTCTTCTAACCCATTTTCGCCTGGAACAGTTCCCCTAGGGCTTAACCATCTCGGAGCAGTTCCTCCAAGCCACTATCCTTGTGGTCAGATATCATTCTTATTTCGACCTCCTTGAATTTATTCTACACCTGTCATGGCTACGTTGAATCTACCCAACATTACCATGGGGATCCCAGTTTGGTACATCGATCCTACCGCAAACACTCCATCCAACCAACTTAAAACTTACAATGCTTTAACCCTAGCCCAACCTGTTGTTCCTACCCTTGCCTTTGTTTTAGTTCCACAACAACATCAACAAGAGCCTACTCATGTTGTGAGAGCATCTGGCAAGGGGGGTAAAGCCCAAAAAAATGGAACTAAAGACAAGGCCCCCCCAACAACTCTAACGCATCCTAATCTGCCAAAGCCTATTCCTCCTTGTGCTTTGTTTGATGTTGCCAGTCATGCCACTAATAATTGTCTTGAACTCCCTCATATTAAGGATGTGGTCGCTAATACCTTCCCTGTTTCTAACATTCCTAAGGTCCATGTCACCTTACCTGAGTCAGCGAAGAAGAACAGATCGTTATGCACAAACCACCCATGTGCTTTGTGTGATAGTTATGGCCACTATTCTCATCACTGTCCCTGTGTCGAATATTTTAGTGATAAACTCCAAGCACTTCGTGAATTAGAGGTTGCTCGCAGTGAATCCACCTCTCCTCTACCTGCGGATTCTGGTCCCACTCCTACACCGGAGCAGGAAGTCTCCCAAACACCCATTGTGATCCCTCCCCCTAATGTTGAGATGACGGATTGTACCACTCCTATTCTCTACCTGTCATCATCCATGATATCAATGCATTGCAATTCCCCTGATGTCTCCTATTATGATTTTTTTGAACCTTCTTCGATGAGCATCCTGGCCTCAGCATCGGTAGATATTCCATCTACTTGTCATATGTCTCCCAACCTTAACGATGTGTATGTGAAGCTTGTCTCTCATGAAGATGTTTCAGGTAGATCTTCTCCATCAGGTGGCCCTTCTTCCTCCAGTCTGCTCATCTTCCATTTTGATGAAGACATCATGGAAGCCATGACCACTCCTAATTATCATTGGCATGATATGCACCATTGTGCATACTTCCTTCCACAGCTAACCCATGAGCAATATGTTGTGGAGTCCAAAGACTTCATCCATGGTGAGGTCAATTGGTTCAATAACCGTTTACTTCAAACCCATGAATTTGAATGACGTCCTTCTTATGGGAATTACATTACCATACTAGGATCCATTTTTTGAGAGTCCAGGAGAAACAATTTTCCCCAACCCTCCTAGTGCATATGGTAGTTTCGACTCTAATAGCATCATTCTTCCCCATTTAGAAGAACCTCTAGAGTCTCATATCACTCTAGATCACGATGGGGATGATCTATTGCATCATTCCTATATCTTACATCAACAACCCAGTCCCTTAGACATTGTTGTTGTTCAACCACCATGTTTTCTCAATGAGAATCATTTTCTTATATTCAAATCCATTCTTTGGTATAGTGACATCATGTATGCAAATCCATAAATTCAGTCCATTTGATTCATATAATTAGTGCCAAATGAGATTGGTAATCCACCCTTTCCTTTCTCTAACTGTATCTATTTTCTATTCCCATAAGTAGACATCCATAACATAAGAAAATGGCAAACCACATCATCAAAATGTGTTTGGAGTCGATTACTCTAAATACATCTAGTATGCCCATAGTATACTCCATCTATCCCTACCAAAATAGGGGACACATATGCCCCTACATCTATTCATGATCCTTTGCCGGATCTTATGCCAGCAGGACCGAAGCTTCAATCCTTTATTTTAGCACTTGGAACACCATGGCGCTCCACAAACTCATCCAAATAGGGGCATCATTCCCACTTGATCAGTCCCCTCCATCATCATATGCTAGGGGGAAGTATCCCATGCTTGGGGGAATGATAACCCCTGACCACCTTCTCAAGATAAGTATTGGCCTAGACCCCAATGAGCTAGGTATGATCGATTATCCTTTCATTCCTTATAGAGTTTGTCCTAACGCCCTCTCCGGCGAGCTATATACACATCACATATCGTAAATGATTCATACCATACATCGAAACGTTATACTCTATGTGATCCCACACTTACCATCCAGTCCCCATGTTTGACTTGGTGGGCAGGGATGATCCTAGACCTTCTCTAGTAGTTCATTCATATTTTCCTTCCTTACCTTGATTCTCCAATAGGAATCATCCTTCCAAGAAGCATTAAGGCCATTTTTAGACAATTCCACCTACCTAAAAGTCGCAGATCAAAATTTTGACGGTCGGTTTGTCCGCTACAATCTCCACAAGATTTAGGGCCTTCTCCTCCTCTCCAAATTCTCCACTACTCATTATGCAAATTAATTGGATTTGGATGCAAAAGCCCTTTTATAGTAAAAACCCTAGTTTTTTTGTCCCCTTGTGCCCCATTACAGTGTTTCATATGTCGTCATGTCACATCCCTCCCTTTTTACTCATATGTGACCTCTAGCTCTACTGCTCTATCTTTGCCAAACCCTCGTTTGAGTCATTGATCATCCCCTTAGGAATCAAGTCAGTCACTGCCAAGTCAACCATCCTTATTATGCTCTAACAAGGGAAGTCTTCAATCTTCCTCCCATCTTCTTTCCTTCCATCATCATCCCTGGTGTCATTCCATCAGTCACTCTACTATGATCCCTCGTGCCTTTATTGAGGATGCCTTATTGCCTTAACTCTAGCGGGCCTTCTTTTGACGACCTTAGCACATTTATTCTAGAAGAATGGTCTAGAGGGCGTATACCTTGGTTCCAAATTCCATATTTGTTTGGTGCCTCAAATCAAGCAAAGGGATTCATTATTTCCCTTTGACTTGGTTGTTGCTCACATGCTCGACATTAGCTCATTATCGCATGATTGAGATTTGTACACTTGATGGTTCGGTGATCCAAACGATTTTCCCTATGATTTTGGGGTATGTGTGAGATGTTCCATACCTCATGAGGGGGTGGCCCTTCAGGTAACCCCCCACATGCCCAGATGACCATAGATGTTGATCCAACCTCATATGCAATTCCATTGATTTGATGGGTTCGGTTATCGCCGGTTGTAACGCCCACAGCACGCATGTCTCCTTTTGATGATCCATTCATATCTGCAGAGCCCTTTGTTGTTCAACAGGGCTTCTTTGGTTGTGATCCCCCCTCATCATGTCATCTTGAGGAGCATTATGTCTCATGTACTTATATGTTATTGTATTCAATCCTCGCCTATGTTTTCCCAATGCATTATGTATATGCGATCCATTGTATTATTTTTTGGCCCATTGATGCCAGTGTATCATGTATCATGTACTTTGTAGCTTAGTCCCACATTGATGGGCTCATCATTATTCCTTATACATATTTATCTCGGCAGGTATGGGTATGCCTCCACTGCCTCATTTGAAATAATGTACTCCCACATAAAAGAAGACTCCATCAATTTAGTAGGTCTCACCCCTTCCATTAGTCATTTGTCCTCACATTTCTTCAGTTCTCTCTCTCTCTTTGACACCCCTTTGGTGTCTCATGGCAGTATAATCTACAACGCATTTTGGTCATATGATTTTCTCCTAACACTTATACATGTGGGGGCAATCTGTTATCACCAAAAAATGATCACCTAGCCATTTCTAACTAAGTGGATCGAAATACACCATGTAGATTTAATTTTACCATAGTAAAATCACTTTCACTCTGGAAAATAATTTAGTAAACCACCTTTATTAAATTATTTTCTTATTTAAATAAAAAGACCCATGAGAATAATTAGATAAATCATTATTTATTTAGATTTCTCAAGGAATAATTATTAAATCATTATTTAAATCATTATTCCTTGTCACATTTGACTAAATCCCTTAGGAATATTTAAATAAATCTTTCATTATTTATGTTACTGGAATAATTGTTAAATCATTATTTAATAATTATTTCGATTTCACGCCATTCTTAATTTTGCAAAATAATTAATAAATCATTTTATTTGTTAATTATTTCTAAATAAAGATATCTAACCATTTTAAATATATTTTCCCTCTCCAATAAATATAATAAAGTATTCCAAGTGGTTAGATCTTGATTTAGTTAATATTATTTTATTATTATCCATTTTTTAGATTAACTCAATACTTTGCTATAAATAGGAGGTTTTTCATTCATTGTTCACCATGATCATAATCATCATCACCATTATCGTCTTTTTTCTTTGAGCTCCCATTTCAAGCTCTCACCATTTTGTTTGGGTTTTTCACATATTCGAAGAGAAGATCATTTTCTAAAGAGTCAAGGACATCAAAGGAACCATCCTGTGGAAGGGGGCTTATAGACCTATCTGTAGATCTCCTTCACCAGGTGTTTTTAATAAAATATTTATTCAATTAAAGTCTTTCCATTTTGGTTATTGCATTGGATATTTTTATTGTTCCTTTATATTCTGGATCGTTTATACTTTTGTTGCAGGTTTTCCATTTTGATTGCAGATCTGAATCACAAGTAGCCATCAACTTGTTGTTAGGGTCACTTGCCACCTAGTGACTTAATTGAAGTGTTTTTGGTACACCTTCTAAGAAATTTCACACTAACAGTTACGTACATGGAACGGGATTTCACACGTGGGACACAACGTCAAACAATGACAGCTCCTACATTTAACAATGTCGAAACACGTCTCTAGCCTAGACCTTTGTGTGTGTCGTTAATGATAAAAATGCTCCTCAGGTTAATTGAGATGAATTTTAGATTTGATCTTGAATTATATTTCAATTTCAAGGCTTAAAAGTCAATGTCACCTGAACACACATATGATGCAACTAATATGACAAAAATAACTCTTTTCAATTTCGATGAAAGTTATCTAGTGTACGGAAGAGGTGCCAAAAATGATGTAACAATAACATATGTAGCCAATAAGAGATTCTTAACTAGATATTTCAATTTAACTATTCCAATTGAATTCAAAGGATTAAGAAATGCCAAACCTTACAATGTAATCTATGCATGATTCCCCCGAAAACTATGCATATGTAATCTATGCACAATTTCCTTTCCAGCTGTGAAAATGATAATTCTAACTATGAAAATGTGATATATGCAAGAGAATTCTTCAAAACAAACACAAGAGGATTCCAATGAAATCAAATGTAATATCATATTTCATGAACAGAGGACTCAAACTGAATTTCGGTGAAAATTCCAAAAATCAAAAGAGATGTCGCTCAAAGGTGATTAACACTCATACACAATTCAGTCGCGATTGAGGGGGGGATTTTTTTTCAAAAATGAGAGAAAATATGCAATTTCACACTAGGGAATTCCAATTCTACACACAAAACCCTAGATGAAAGTGCAATTTTTTTTCTTTTCACCACACTTAATTTTCAAAATGAAGAAACTAAGATTCAAATGTTCAACTACTAATTTAATTACACTTTTTAGAATGAGGACTAAAAAAAAAATTAATCCAAGCGATCAACAATCAAATGGAATCAAGTTTGCAAGCAACCTAATGATAAGAACAAAGAAAAATCAAAACCAATTCTTACCGAAGGCACACAACACAAATGCAAACCAAACAGAGGCTTTATAGAGATCACAATACATTGAAGACTCGAGGAAGTTCAGTTGGAATTCAGTTGACGAAATATAGGCTCAAGAACAAAGGAAAAATGCATGCAAAAACAGGGGCCAATAGTGGTGTGAAGAGGCACCAATGTGTTGCAACCTTGGTGCAAGGTGGGCTAGGGTGAGGTACAACGCTTTATCAAACGCATAGGGGGTGAGTTGGGCCTAGGAAAGAGGATTTTGGCACAAAAGATACAAAAAAGGCTCAATGAAATCACTTCCTAGGTCTATTCTTGGTTGGATGATACAAAAAAGGTATGTCAAGGAGGTAATCACACACTATAGACAAGGAAACCACCAAGGGAATACAATGTTCCCCGGTCAAGTCGCCAATTTGTTATACGAGATCTACGATTGCGAACAAAAGTATCTCCCCTAGGTCGATGGCTAACCTAGAACAACAAAGAGACCATCAACTTAATGATTTTCTTTAAAGTAAATAGATGACGGATTCAGGCCTAACTGGAATCCTTCGGGCAATTCACTCCTTCTTTAGCTTGGAAGCTCCAGTTCCAACTGTGAGTGCCAAAATTAGAAATTGCACAGTCATATAACACATGCCAAGAAACTACGAGATCTATGTAGTATCATCTAAATACTTCATTCAATATATCAACATGGTATTGAAATATATGAAATAACAACATCACATATATGAAAACAATGAATTCTTTGCATTAATATAAATGGAAGCAGATTACAACCATAAGTAGCAATTGTTCTTGTAGAAGAGCTCCTCTAAGTTATTGACTTGTCCTTTCTTGCCACAATATGCACCTCCAATCACCATAAATGCATGAGACGATGACCACTCACTACAACAGCATAAGGGCAGAATCACTCTCCAAAATCAAACCCCCAACCTCATAGAATGTTGCGAATATATAGAGAAGTAAAGTAAGTTGGGAGTTCTTATCCAATTACCAATATAGGGTAAGAGATCTGCCTTTGATGGAGGGATAGGATCAAAGGATAAGTGGTGAAAAATCCAATGTAGGGAAGGTAATGCAGGAGCATCTGGACTTAGCCAGCAATGTGATGGTTTGTTCACTTGTTGTGACTAAATGACTGAATTTCACTAACCTGAGTAGTCAAAAGTTAGTTTTATTCGAGAGGGTTGGATCCCTCGAAAATGATTTGTAATTCATTATTGTAATAGTCAAGAAATTGTCTTATTTTAGATTAAGGGATAAGTTGTTAACATAGGTGTGTAATGGAGCTTGAAAATGGAGATTTGATTGTTAGATTAATTAAAAATAGAGATCGAGTTGTTTGTACAGTTAGAATTGGATTTGATTCATAAAAAGAAGAAAATGTAATGAAGGATTAGTTGAGATGATTGAGGATTGAGTGAGAGGCGAGAGTTGAGTGATAAAGAGGGTTTTGAGATTGAAGCAGAGGTATTTAAAATTGTTGTAATTGAGTGAGAGGGCCAAGACTCTGTAATTATAATTATATTAAACAAATTGATTCAGTGTTTGATTGCATGTCAATTCTGGTGAAGGCTCTCATTTACTTCTGTGAATCTGTGTTCTGAAGCGCATCCAAGTATTTTCTCTGTTTTTCGTATTTTAATTGTTAATCTCAGTGTTATGTGTTAATCGCGGTCATTAGTATTAATTGCGGGAGTAGAAGAGCACATAAAGGCTTGATCGTGGTTGAAGGCCCGCACTCCATCCTAACCATCGATCTAAAGTTCAACTACTTACGTCATAGTCAACAGCGGGGTTAGGCCTGTGTTTAACCCATGTGTTAGTTGAAGTCCCGTGAGTCGTAGGATTTGATGGATTCTGTTATCCAATGGATATCGGGGTTTAAAGTGATCAGAGTTTAAGTCTAACCCAGACCTAAATTTTTATAGATCAAGGTTTATAAACCATATCGGCTCCATAAGGTGGGTAAGTGTCATGCAAGTTCCCTGTGTGATATCGCTGTCAAGTGTTGGATGACTGTTGATTGCTGACCGTTGGATTATATCGCATCGCATCATTCAGGAGCGAATGAACATTGGCCAAGATAAATTGTGATTTGCGATGTCACTTCTAACCATTAGATCTAGAGAGAAGAGATCAACGGCATAGACTGAAGTTCTATCTTCTAAAGGGAAAGTCAACGCGGGAAGTCAATGAGAGAATGATTGTTGTTCAATTATTGTTCAGTTGTTGTTCAATTGAACTCATGCGTCATTTTTGGTATCAGGGCACAGAGTTTGAGTTTGACTGCATTAAACATGTCGTCAAGGAGAGGAGTTGGCATAGGTTGAGGAAGACCTAAAGCAAATGCAGTTTTGCTGGAGGAGATCCAGAGTCTACGTACAAGGATGGATACAATGGAGACTGCGCAGAGGAGAGCACCTGATGGAGGAGTTGCCAGTGCTGCTGAAGAAGAGGAGGAGGAAAATGAAACTATAAAAGTTATCAAGATGTTGGCTAAAGTAGGTGGAAAACCAAAGGCGGAAATTCCCATGTATGAAGGAAGTCTCAATGCAGAAGAGCTAATGGATTGGATCAATTCACTGGACAAATATTTTGATTATGAAGAGGTTGATGACAGAAAGTAGGTGAAATTTGCAGTTACCAGATTGAAGGGTCACATAGCTATTTGGTGGGATGAACTACAAACATCTAGAACAAGAAAAGGAAAGTACAAGATCAAGCAATGGGACAAAGTGGTGAGTAAAATGAAAGCTAAATTTATGCCAAAATATTATCAGTTAAATCTTTTCAAATAGTTACAAAATTTAAGGCAAAAAGGAATGTCTGTTAAAGAATACACAGAAGAGTTTTATAGATTGAGTATTAGAGCAGGACATGTAGAGGATGATATGGAGAAGGTAGCCAGATATATCAATGGCTTAAGATATGACATACAGGATGAGATCATCTTGCTATGAAGACCATTGAAGATGCCTATCAAGGAGGTTTGAAGGCAAAAGAGAAGATGTTGAGAAAACAAAATCAGAGGAATAGAGGGAAAACTTCAATAAGAGGTAGAGGAACTACCAGACCAAGGTTTCAGCAACATCAGCACAAAGTAGGAAGTTCAATTAGTAGACCACCACAGAGGGGAGATTTTAATAGACGAAGATTTATGCCCAGAGGAAGAGGTCGAGGAAGAGATATTTGGTGTTACACGTGTGGAGAATGGGGACATGTATCGTGGGAGTGTCCTCATAACAGAACGGCAAGTCAAAGGAATATGAATGTGGCTGAATCAAAGCTAGAAACACCTCGAATTATAGAAAAGGAAGAATCCCCTGAAGTAGGAGAATCCTTGTTGTTGAAAAGGGCATTGGTTAAGGCGGAGAAAGAGATTAAAGAACCAGCGCAGAGGAAGAGTTTATTCAGAACTACATGCAAATCCAAAGGTAAGTGTCGTAAAGTGATAATTAAAAGTGGAAGCAATGATAACCTTGTTTCTACATAGATGGTGGACAAGCTAGGATTAGTGAAGAAAGTACACCCTACTCCTTACAGAGTGTCATGGTTGCAGAAAGGACATCAGATTATTGTGACAAAACAATGCAAGGTAGAGATGCAGATTGGTACATATAAGGATGTGATATTGTGTGATGTAATGCCAATGGATGTATGCCATGTATTGTTGGGAAGACCATGGTAGTTTGATTGAAAACCTATTCATGATAGGAGGAAAAATACTTATACTCTGGAGAAGAATGGAAATAAACATACATTGCTACCATTGAAGGATGACGCTGACAAAGGAGCACCTAGAAACAGTGTTATGCTGATGAAAGGAAAGGAGTTGTTACAAGAGATTGGGAAAGGTGAAGAAATGTATTTTGCTGTCATAGGGAGACATAAGGTAATTTTATTTTTTTTGGTAAGTAAGCACCCACGGGGGATTTGAACCAGTGACCTATCGTAAGGAGTGCCTTAACAATGCACCCATTCACCGTCAATCCAAAGCCCCGTGAGCTAGACCTAAAGTAATTTTAACTTCCACAAACTTAGATGATTTACCTGAAGAAATCAAAACTTTGTTAAATGATTTTGCCGATATTATTGTGGATGATTTTCCAAATGCATTGCCACTAATCAGGAGTATTAGTCATCATATTGATCTAATACCAGGAGAAAGTTTTCCAAACAAAGCAGCGTACAAATTAACTCCTCAAGAGAATGCACAAGTTGAAAGACAAGTGCAAGAACTGATAGATAAGGGACTAATCAGAGAGAGTCTTAGTCGATGTGTTGTACCAACAGTACACAGTCCAAAGAAAGGAGGTGAATGGCATATGTGTACAGATTCCAGAGCCATAAACAAGATCACTATCAGGTATAGATTTCCTTTGCCATGCATGGATGATTTGATGGATTGGTTGAGTGGGTCAAAGTATTTTACTAAAATAGATCTGAAGAGTGGATATCATCAAATAAGAATTAGAGAAGGAGAAGAATGGAAGATTGCATTTAAAACAAACAGTCGGTTGTATGAGTGGTTAGTGATGCCTTTTGGACTCACTAATGCACCTAGCAGTTCATGAGATTGATGAATGAAGTCTTGAAGGAATATGCAGGCAAGTTTGTTATTGTTTGCCTTGATGATATTCTAGTTTTTAGTAGAAGTAAAGAAGAACATCTAGAGCATCTTAAATTGGTTTTGAGAACTCTACAGGAAGAGAAACTACTGAGAAATTTGAAGAAATGTAGTTTCATGAAAGAAGAATTAATTTACTTGGAATTTGTAGTTTCTAAAGAAGGGTTGAAAATGGATCCAGATAAATTCCAAGCAATTTGGAATTGTCCTATTCCAAGTAATATATTTGAGGTAAGAAGTTTTCATGGTCTTGCAAGTTTTTATGGGAAATTTATCAGATGTTTTAGTTAGATTTCTGCACCAATTCTTGAAACAATCAAGGAGACTAATCAACCATTCAAGTGGACAGAAGTAGCAGATAGGAATTTTAAGTTACTGAAGAGGAAAATCACAGAGAAAGGAGTTTTAACTTAACCTGATTTTGGAAAAGTGTTTCAAGTTGAAATTGATGCTAGTGGAGTTGCAATTGGAGCAGTTTTGAGTTAGGAACAAAGACCAATAGCAGACTTCCGTGAGAAATTAAATGAAATAAAGAAGAAGTATTCTTCTTATGATAAAAAACAATTATGTTATTGTACAAGCCTTAAAAAATGGAGACATGATTTTCTACCAAAGGAGTTTATATTGTATTCTGACAATCATGCATTACAGTTCATAAACAATCAACCAAAATTGAACCAGAAACATGCCAAGTGGGTAGAGTTTTTGCAGAGTTTACTTTTGTGATAAAGAACACAAGTGGTAAGTTGAACAAAGTCACTGATGCTTTAAGCAGGGTAAATTTCAATGTGCAAGAATTAAAAGTTGGTGTTGTAGGATTTGAAGAAATGGTTGAAATGTATAAAGATGATGCAGATTTCAAAGATATTTACACAGTAGTACAAAATCCAATAGTTCATAACCGAAGTCAGTGGCTAGAAATCTTATCAAAGGAGGTTTATTGTTTAAAGGAAACAAGTTGTGCATTCCCAAATGTTCTATGAGAGAAAACATAATAAAGAAAAAACATAGTGGAGGATTATCTATCTGGTCACTTTGGACAAGACAAAACCTTTGCTCAGGTAAATACTTTTTATTATTGGCCAAAGATGTAGACTGATGTTAAGATATTTGTTGAGAAGTGCAGGATATGTCAGCATGCTAAAGCGAGAAGCCAGAATACAGGATTGTACCAGCTATTGCCAATACCAGACCGACCATGGGATGCAGTTAGCATGGATTTTGTTTTGGGGTTACCTGAAACTCAATGGGGGAATGGTTTTGTTTATGTTGTCGTAGATAGATTTTCCAAGATGGCACATTTCATTGCATGTAAAAAGACTAGTGATGCAACACATGTTGCTAATCTTTTTTTTTTTCAGAAATTGTAAGATTACATGGATTTCCTATAAGTATTGTGTCTGATAGAGATACAAAGTTTGTGGGGAATTTCTGGAGAACTCTTTGGAAGAAACTAGGAGCTAACCTCAGTTTCAGTTCAGCATACCATCCTCAAACAAATGGACAGATCGAAGTAGTAAACAGAAGCTTGGGAACATATTGAGAAGTTTAGTGTATCAAAATCCTAAGCAGTAGGATTTAGCACTAGCTCAGGTTGAGTTTTCCTTATAATGACACTCCAAACCAAAGTACTAGAATAAGTCCATTTCAGATTGTTTTTGGGATGAATCCAAGAGGTGTGTATGAGCTTAGAAATTTGAGTAAATAGAAAGAAGTGCAAAAGCTGAAGAGTTTGCAGAGCAGATGTAGAGACTACAAGAAGATGTCAAAGGAATATTGCAGGAAAGCAGTGGAAAATGAAAACAAAGAGTAGATATGAAAATAAGAGAGAAATAGGGAGGTCACGGTATCAATTCTCCCCAACCTCCCAAAAACACTCAAACTTTTAATTCAATCTGAGCCGTGCGCGCCTGCTGCTCCCTGCCTGCAGCAGTCTGCCCCAACCCTTGCGCTCTGCGACCTTCACACCCCTCGCATCCCCCTGCCGATCCAATGGAGGACAGCGGGGATCCGGATCCCCCTCGAGCACCACCGGAGGTGATGGCCTTTCGCTCAATGATTGCAGCTGGAACAAAGCGTCCGCCCTCAGGAATGCAGAAGAAGTTTGTGAAAAAGTTGGATTCGATCGCTTCAGTAGCTTTACCTGAACAAGAAACTTGCAAAGCTGCAATGAATCTCACGGAAAGAGGCCTCATAGGCCAGTTCACAGGCCTCTGGCCATCACCTAAGTCGGTAGAGGATTGGACAGAAAGGAACTGGAAGCCCCTGATCAAAGAAGGAGTCAAGAGTTATTTCATAGGTAAGGGTTTCTTCGTGTTTGTCTTTGAAAACCCAGATGATAAAGGCTTGATATTTAGAAATGGACCGTATTTTATGGGGCCACAGGGCCTATACTTGAATAAATGGGCACCAGATTTTGACCCCACTCAGGACATCCCTTCAGCAGTCCCGGTTTGGGTCAGACTACCTCATTTACCATTGCATTGCTGGAATCAAAAATCTTTTCAAATCATAGGTAACGCCCTGGGAAAATATATAGATCAGGCAGCGAGGAAAGACCAGTACTCATGTGCACGCATTTGCGTAGAAGTGGACTTAGAGGAAGGGTTACCGGAAGCTATCAAGCTCACAATAGCTGGGTGGTCGTATGTTCAGGAGTTGGATTACGAACAGTTGCCCTTTTAATGCAGACATTGTCACAGCCATGGCCACTTTGCAAAGAACTGCAAAAAGAGAGCAGAGGAGCAAGTAGAAAAACAGAATGGGGAACAATGGACCCTTGTACAGAAGAATGCATCCTCTAAAAAAAAAGGAAATGGTAAAGGCTCCACGGAAGAAGTTCCCAGCACCAGTAAAGCCAATCAAGAAACAGAGGTAAATCCTAAAGATGCGGATAAGGATCAGGCCAATCAAGCTATCCTAAGTCAGGAGAATGAAGAACAAGAGGATACTTCTATTCCAAACAAGGAGGTAGAGGAAGTAATACAGAGGGAGATTAATCAGGGCAGCCCATTGAACCCTACATATGCAGAGATAATAAAGAAAAAACCAATTGAAAGTTCTAGCTCCTCAGAGGACGAATTTTATGAGCGCCAAACAAAAAAAGCAGGAAGGAAATCCCGCAAAGAAAAAAGGGAGGAGGAGGCAGAGAGACTCAAAACGCAAGGAAGCCAAGCCACCATAGAAATGCCTATTGGGTGAAACACCAGACCAATGTCCTCCAAGGGAGGGCCCACCCCTTCAAGTAAATAATGAACATCATCTCTTGGAACTGCAGAGGTCTGGGGAACCCCTCCAAAATAGAGGCAGTCAAGGATCTTATGAAAGCATAACCCTCAGACATACTCTTGCTCCAAGAGACTAAAATAGAAGGGCATGCCCTTCTAGAGATCAGTAGCTCAAAGTGGAACAAAAAAGCAGGCAAAGCGGTCAGCTCAAGGGGTACATCTGGAGGACTGGCAACACTCTAGAATGATGACCTTTTTCAGCTGGAAAATCATAAGGAAATGCAGCATTGGATTCAAACTGAATTAATGCACAAAGCAAGTAAGCTAAATATCACCCTTTTTAATCTTTATATACCTATCTCTTACCAGGAAAAAAGAGAATGTTGGAGCTCTCTATCAGTCTATCTAGAATAGACTACCCCCAACAACATTATCATAGCAGGGGATCTAAACATTATTATGAAAGCTAAAGAAAAAAGGGGAGGGACAAATAACAGAGATCCCATGCTTGATCAGGTGGAGGATCTCTTCCAGCGCTAGGACCTGCTGGACTTCAACCCCATCAGAGGTATTTACACTTGGACCAATAATAGAGTGGGAACTGACCACATCTCAGCTCGGTTAGACAGATTCATGGTTCAAAGCTCCATAATGATGAAAAAAAAATAATAACAACAAAAATTTTGCCCAAGCTGGCCTCGGACCACAAACCCATTCAACTCCTTCTAGAAGATGAAAAAGACTTAGGACCCATACCTTTCCGATTCAGCCCCCTATGGATTGAGAAGGAAGGCTTCGAAGAGACAGTAAAGGCAGCCTGGGACAAACCAGTATCGGGATCTCCTAGTTATGTCTGGGAGCAAAAGTTAAAGGCAACTAAATATGCGCTGAAGAATTGGATAAAAAAGCCAGTGCATACCCCTACCGAGCAAAGAAAGGAGTCAGTCCAGGCACTCCAAAATTTGCAAACAGAGATGGAAAACATAGATATAACTGTAGATCTATTGGAGAAAGAAACAAAAGCTCAATGTTCTGCGCACCACACCTTCAGAAAGGAGGAGGAATACTGGCGTTTAAAATCCAGGAGCTTGTGGTTGAAGGCCGGAGACAGAAACACATCCTACTTCCATCGACAATACAGAGCGAGATTGACCAGGAATCACATAGCAGAGATTAAAACTCCAGAGGGCAGTGTATGCAACAGTTATCATCAGATCAAGGCAGCTGCAGAAAACTATTTCAGGAATCTATACAGGAAAGAAAATCACAGCAACGATGAAGAAATTGTGGACTTCATGACTAATATCCCAAATCTGATTAGCCCTGAAGAAAATGCAGAACTATGCAGGCCAGCCACGGAGGAAGAAATTATTAAAGTTGTCTGGTCCATGGATGCAGATAAGGCTCCCGGACCCGAAGGTTTTTCAGTCCATTTCTATAAGGCGTGCTGGCATATCATAAAAGTTGATCTATACAAAATGATAAGCAGATTTATGAAAAAGGCTAAGGTAGGCGGAGGAACAAATTCTACATACCTCGCGCTAATCCCCAAAGAGATCAACCCGGAAACATTCGCCAGATTTCGACCGATATCATTGTGTAATGCCTCATACAAAATCTTGGCAAAATTGATCGCTAACAGGATCAAGCCATTGCTAAAAAAATTGATCTCACCTTCTCAAGGTGGATTCGTGGAAGGCAGAAATATTACAGACAATGTAATACAGGTCCAAGAGATTATACATTCCAACAAACAGCGGAAGGAAAAAGGCATGTTGGTCAAGTTAGATATGGCCTCCACATTTGACAGAGTGGATCGTTCATTCATTTGCAAGGTTCTGATGGCGTTTGGGTTTTCGCAGCAATTCATAAATCTAATTAATGCCTGTATAGGAAATCCTTGGATCGCCCCGCTAGTCAACGGGCGTCCCACGAACTTTTTCCAAACGCAGAGGGGCATCAGACAGGGATGCCCCCTCTCCCCGTCACTGTACATCTTAATGGCGGAGTCTCTAAGTCGAAAACTTGCTGAAGAAAAATCAAGAGGCAACATTCCGGGCCTTAAGCCTTTCCATGGAGCAGAAGGACAGAATCATGCGTTATTTGCTGACGATACAATTCTATTAGCAGGAGCCACCACAAGAATCGTCAGATCCATAAACGCAACCCTCAAAAAATACTGCAGAGTCTCAAGGGCGTTAATAAATGAAAATAAAACAGAAGTTTATAGCTGGAATATAGAGCAGAGGGAGCTATCAGACATAACCACGATCCTAGGATTCAAAGGACAGGTAAATTGGGACAATTTCAGGTATTTAGGTCTCCCCATTACATCAGGAACAAACAAAAGATCGATGTGGAGCGATTTAATATCGAAAATAAAAGCCAAAATCGCAGTATGGGGAGGTCACTGGCTGACGAAGGGAGGAAAGGTAATCTTAATTAAAGCAGTACTCTCAGTGCTTCCAATATACCAGGCAGCGTTCCTCCTTGCTCCAAGAAACGTTACAGAGCAAATTTCCAAATTGCTCAGAGATTTTTTGTGGCAAGGAGGAAAGGGAAATGAAAATAAAATTCATTTGGTGAAATGGGATGTGGTCACAAAAACACAGGAAGATGGAGAGTTGCAAATCAGAGATCCAGCCCTCATAAATTTAGCTCTGGGAGGAAAGATCCTTTGGAAGCTGTTACACGAACCCACACATCCGGTCAGTGAAATACTGAGGTCCAAATATAGTCCCAACAAAAATCTCAGCAATTTGCAGAATGCAAATACAGTCAATAGTACGCAGGTATGGAAACTTTGCTGCAAGAGTAGTAAGTTTTTCATCAAACATGTCTACAAGATCCCGGGAAATGGCAAGCGCACCCATTTATGGAACGACAGAATCATGGGGAAAGAACCCTTGAGGGACAATGAGGATATAGCTAACCTCAGGGACTGGCTGAAGCAGGTAGGAGTTAATACTGTTTTCGACTTGTCAAAGTGGGATCAACGTGGGGATTGGGCTGGATGGGACTTTCATGGAGTTCCAGAGAGGTTAACACATCAACAAACTTTGTTTGAAGATATGTTGGAGGAAGCAGCGCCCATCAACAGAACCATGAAAGACAAATGGGGGTGGGGCCAGACCGGAATCTACACAACAACAACAGGATATAGAGCAGTGCAGACCTCAAATAACAGCAGAGAAAACTCGGCCTTTTGGAAGAATGTATGGGATCCTTTAGCACTTCCGAAGGTAAACTTCTTTTTCTGGACCCGGGCTCATAACAAACTTTTAACAGGTGACAACTTGGCAAAAAGAAATATAGTAGGACCCCACAGATGTGCACTTTGCAACAGCAATCTAGAAACAGCTCAGCATCTTTTTCTGGAATGTAATTTTGCAAAATAGGTATGGAACATTATATTACAAAATTTTCAGATTACTATTCCTTCACAAACCTATGTAGCAGATTTATATGCCAACTGGAATAGAATTTATCCCCAGTGCATCCCCTCCAAATCATTCTGGAAAAAAATATGGACAGCTATCCCAAAGTATGTATGCTGGCAACTTTGGTTAGCTCGAAATCAGCAGATCTTTAGAGAAATAAGTCACACTCCATTGACAGTAGCAGCAAAAGCTAAATCTTTTTTACTGGAAGCAGCTCAACAACAGTATTTTAAAGAAGACCCTCTGTTAATGCCTGAAGAAAAAAGATGGCTTGGTACGCTAGAGCCTCATCCACACAAGCATCTCTCCTTTCCAAAAAAGACAAACCAGGACTGGCGCATAAGAGAAGAAGATGACAAATTCCAACTATGGTGGCGGACTCAAAATCTAACCACTATTTTCTTTGACGGAGCATCCAAAGGTAATCCAGGAAGTGCAGGAGAAGGGGGAGTCATATACTCCATAGATGGGATTGCAAAAGACTGCTTCAGCTGGGGACTCGACCAGAAATCTAACAACCAAGCAGAGATTCTCGGGCTTCTGAAAGCATGCAACATTGCAAGAGACAAAGGAGCTAAAGATATCCAAGTGTTTGGAGACTCATAACTAATAATAAAGAGCATGAAGATGGCAAACCCTTTTAGAAACGCTAGCCTAAACAAAATTCAGGGCAGGTTGAAGAGAGTCATGTTAGACTTCAATACCTGTAAGTTTTACCATATTCTCAAAAAATCAAATGGGGAAGTAGATCAGCTGGCAAATAAAGGCAGCTCTTTGACGAAAGGACTCCTAATTGTAAATAACGAAAGCAATATACATATGCCTTGAAAAGCAAGCAGATTTAATTAGCAATAGGGTGAAGTATGTAATGTAACTGAAGCTGCCTGGGATCAGACCCAAGAATTTTCAAATCAATAAAAATATAATCGTTTGAGTTAAAAAAAAAAAAAACAAGAGAGAAATAATTCCAAGTGGGAGATTTAGTGATGGTTTATTTGAGAAAAGAAAGATTTCCTGCTAAGACTTACAATAAACTAAAAAAGAAAAATATAGGACCATGTAGAATTGTAAGAAAGTTTTCAACTAATGCTTATGAAATTGAATTGCCAGAAGGGATTGGAATATCACCTATCTTCAATGTTGCAGATTTGTATCAATACAAAGAGACAGAGACAAAGCTACAGGAGGAAACTACAGAAGATGAAGTTCAAAATTTGAACTAGGAAGAACAAATGCCAAAGACAGTTAAGAAAGAGGTGGAAGTTGTTTTGGAGAAAAGAGTATCCAAAAGAACCAGAGGACAGGCTTATTATCAATATCTAGTCAAATGGAAAGGATAACCAGTGGAGGATGCTAGTTGGTTGACAACAACAGAGTTGTAGAAGTATGGAGTAAACCCTGAAATTCTGAGGGATGATTCTTTTCTTCCCCGAGAGTCTGATGCAGGAGCATCTGGACTTAGCCAGCAATGTGATGGTTTGTTCACATGTTGTGGCTAAATGAGTGAATTTCACTGACCTGAGTAGTCAAAAGTCAATTTTAGTCAAGAGGGTTGGATCCCTCAAAATGATCTGTAATTCATTATTGTAATAGTTAGGAAATTGTCTTATTTTAGATTAAGGGATAAGTTGTTAGCATAGGTGTGTAATGGAGCTTGAAAATAGAGATTTGATTGTTAGATTGATTAAAATTAGAGATTGAGTTGTTCATACAGCTAGAATAGGATTTGATTCATAAAAAGAAGAAAATGTAATGAAGAAGGATTAGTTGAGATGATTGAGGATTGAGTGAGAGGTGAGAATTGAGTGATAGAGAGGGTTTTGAGATTGAAGCAGAGGTTTGTAAAATTGTTGTGTAATTGAGCGAGAGGGTCAAGACTCTGTAATTATCATTATATTGAATAAATTGATTAAGTGTGTGATTGCATGTCAATTCTGGTGAAGATTGTCATTTACTTCTGTGAATCTGCGTTCTAAAGTGCATTCGGATATTTTCTCTATTTTTCGAATTTAAATTGTTAATCTCAGTGTTATGTGTTAACCGTGGTCATTAGTATCAATTGCGGGAGTAGAAGAGCACAAAAAATCTTGATCGTGGTTGAAGGCCCGTACTCCATCCTAACCATCGATCTAAAGTTCAACTACTTACATCATAGTCAACAATGGGGTTAGGCCTGTGTTTAACTTGTGTGTTAGTTGAAGTCCCGCGAGCTGTAGGATTTGATGGATTCTGTTATCCAATGGATATCGGGGTTTAAAGTGATCGGAGTTTAAGTCTAAACTCGGACCCGAATTTTTATAAATCAAAGTTTATAAACCATATAGGCTCCGTGAGGCAAGTAAGTGTCGAACAAGTTCCCTGTGTGATATCGTTGTCAAGCGTTGGATGATTGTTGATTGCTGACCTTTAGATTATATAACATTGCATCATTAAGAAGTGAATGAACCTTGGCCGGGAGAAATTGTGATTTGCGATGTCACTACCAACCGTTAGATCTAGAAATAAGAGATCAACGGCGTAGAGTGAAGTTCTGTCTTCTAAAGGGAAAGTCAATGCAGGACCGACTGTTGTTCAATTGTTGTTCAATTGTCATTCAATTGTTGTTCAATTGTTGTTCAGTTGTTGTTCAATTGTTTTTCAGTTGTTGTTCAGTTGTTGTTCAATTGTTGTTCAGTTGCTATTCAATTGACCTCCTGCATCAGAAGGATAGGATCTGAATGTTTTATCCAAGGTAAGTAGTTGAAACAACTTCTGGAAACTCCTGGAAGGGGAAGCTTTTGGAATCTCGATCATTCTCCTAGATTTCTAAAACCAACACAAGTGCAAAGGGGAGCAACTGTTGGTGACCAATGAAGGACATACCGGAGCAACCTGCTAGTGAATGCACCCCAATAGGCTTACAGGGAGCATTGGTCCTCAAACTAGCTCAGATGAAGCAGTTTAGGGTTAACACTTTGGGGGATGAAGGGAACATGATTAGGATTTGTGAAAGATGGTATCAAGGGGGAATAGGATGTTTATTGATGCCATTAGGAGGCTCACTGATCAGATGTGACAAAATGGCCTATAACACTCATCATACAATTTCAAATAAAATAGGGGATATCAGTTATGCACCTTATATTCATGAAAGCAAGCCAAAACTTGAGAAAATGGAAAATTAAAAACATGGCCAAGCATAAAAATGAAACAAAGAACATATGTTCAAATCACTGTAGTAAGAGAGAAGAGCTTGAAGATAAATATACCTAAACTAATTGATGTTGACATAGAAGACTCACAACTGAAAAAGAGAGAAAATGTTCAAAGAGAAGAAGAAGTTGAGGTACAAGTTAAATTAACAGAGGGACCCTCAAATCAACCAAGTTTTCAAGTGTAGTTGGGAAACCCAAAGTGCTTTACCTCCTCCTTTGTTTTCACTGATTTGGCAGTATTCTCAATTGAAGAAACCCCCTCCACCATATAAGTGTTACAAAGGAATTATTAATAGATTGAAGAAATAAGTCATAAGGTGAGAAGCAACATGGCAACTCAACTAGTAGCACAAGCAACTCCAACTTCTCAAACAAGACTACTCTCTACTATGGATTTATAAAGGAATCAATTAAAATTGTCCCTCATGCATCCAACTCTTCAATCTCTTCCTTCAAGGCCTTATTTTAAAACATTAGATCTATCCATAAATGTAGATAACATCCCACTGCTTGACAAGATTAATTTGCATAAACAAGTAGGGGAAATTCTCTACTGTGACCTAAGTAAAATCTCTTTAATAGTAAGTAAAGCAATAAATACTTTGGAGAAAGTTCCAAATCAACTCAAGCAAGGCAAGAAAAAATCTAGAGCACTGCATATTCAAATTGAGGATTATAAGAAGCTAGCTATTAAATTGGGAATATATCCAGAAGACAGGGAAGTTATCAAAAACCTATTGCAAAACAGAGAATTTGAGATTTAGTCATTAAGGAAGAAGTTGAAAATGCTTGGGATTGAGCACACTCAAACAACTGATAGCTCAGGTTGAGAAAGAGAAGGAAGAGCTTATGAGAGTTTTAGTGGACAAAAACAAAGAAAATGTCATTTTGCATAAACAAGTGCAAGGCTTACAACAATAAATACAAAGCCATGTTTGCACTATTATGGTCCCAAGTAAGTCAAATGATACCTTAGAGAAGCCTATAAAATCTATGGAATAACTCATAATTTTAGAGTTTGAACTAAAGAAAATTCAAGACAACCTAACTCAGGTAAAGGAACAACTTGATATCAAGGAGAGGTAGCTAAATACAACAAAAGAAAATAATGATTAGTTGACCACCAAGAACAAGGTAGCACAAAATGAGATTAAGGATTTAAAAACCAAATTGAAGGGCAATATCTCTCTAATTGAAGCTAGATACATTATTTAGGATGATATCATTCACGAGGTTCATTCTAAATGGGATTATATTCATATAATTGCTCAATAGAAGATTGTGATGAATGGGTGTGAATTAATTATTGATGCATGCAAGTAAAATGTAAAGAAAGAAGCAGTGAAGGCTAAAAATATGATGAAATATTTAAATGGGAAATCTTCAATTGAACTAAGGGCATTAGATATCAGAGACAAATTTGAAGTAATTGTGGCAATCAGTAAAATGAATGAGAAAAACCTACTTCGTATTTAGGCCGAGAACATAATAAAGGAGGTTCACAAGTTAGTATCTTTGTTTGATTCCAAATTTGACGAGAGGACTAGATATGGTCTACCTAGTTGTTGGGACCAGCAAGGAAATATTCTTTCTTGGGAACTATATGAAAAGGAACTAGTGATAAAATTAGAGCATATACAACACATGAAAAGACTACAATTCTAAAGGAAAGTACTTCAATGAATTATTTGCAAAGGGACTTCCAACTTCCTTCGTTAATGAAGACACTTCTTGTTGAAAAACTAGATTATAGAAAACTTTCATATTTAAAAGTTGCATTCCAGAAAATGATCCAATGTAAGCTCTGAGATGAAGAAATTTGGAAGAATTGTGAAAGGTTGATTATTGCTATTGAAGGAGAAGTTCAAATGGCGGAAGTAGGCATCAATCCTCAATTCAATGTTCCACTAGTCATCGAAGTTCTCAGGCCTTTTATTAACAAATAGTTAGGTAGTTATAGATGTTTTGAAAGCTATCTTTGTAACTAATTTTGATGTAATATTTAAAAGACGTGTGAACCACTGGAGAAGGGTTCGAAGTTTTGGCCTTTTTAGTTCCTGTGTAATCATTTTGGATTCCTTGGATATAATCATAAAAGTCACTAGGTTGATTCTAGTATATATTGGTACATTGTAGTTTGTGTTATTTCTCTTATGTGTTTTCCATAATCCATATTCATTTTTGTTCTTTGAAGCGTGTGTATGATCATAGCAAATTTATTTGAGCAAGTTGCAGATTTGGTTTTTGTATCTTTAATAGTTACAGTGAATACCTATAAGTTATATTCAAATACATCTTAATAGGCTCTCCACTACTTCTACACTTCCATTCTTAATCTAAATCATTCAAAATTTCATCTTAGAGTTTTAAATTTGAGTTCTATTTAAGAGACCAAATTACAAACCCTAGCCTCTTATCAGTTCTACTTTCCAGCAAAATACTTGAAGTATTGCTAATATAAGGCCAATTTGGGCATAAAGATTCATCTCCAAAATTAAGTTCTGTTACACAAGTAAATATATCACCTATAGGCACATTTTAATAAATTTTTAACAATCTTTTAAAAGTTTTGAAAAAATTATGTGGATTTCCTAGGTACTAGTTCCCTTTCAGCCAGGAATTATCTCTATGGTGACAACACAAGGTATGGAGTGAAATGTTACCCACTAAAAGTCGATTACCCCATAGGAGAATTTTTCTCCCAGATTTGTCTTCAGCCAACAATCAACAAACCCTTATAGACACTATTATAGCCAATATATTGTGTCATTTGATCTCTACTCCCTGAGTCAGTCATATGCCCCCTTGCCCATATGTCGAGAACATGTGTTTGAAGGTGGTTAATCCAATCCTAAAGGTATGTTTTTCATTGTGCAACCAGGTGCTTATGTTTGTTTCTCATTGAGCATTTTGGGCATGGATTATTAGGTGACTTGGAAGAAGGAATGGTTTTGATTGTACTCTTGTTCCCTCACCTTAAATGGGTAGTTAATCCTCAATCCTAGTCCCATGTGATCTCCCCTAATGGCTTATAGCTTCATAAAGGGAACTACTTGGAAAACCCCGATTTTGGTAGCATGGTCCCGAGGCTCCTGCCATTGGTGAACATCCATAAAGAGTAAGCGACATTTACTAAAAGCAGCAATGGTTCATTGTATCATTGTTTTCACTTAGTTTAGTAGTTTTCCCTTAGGTTTTCCCTTCCTTGGGGCCCTGCTAGATTGTGTCTTAACAAGGAACATTCCATCGTTACGATGGGAAATATTCCACCAGTATATTACCCTAGGAGGATGTCATATATCCTATCATGTTCCAACCATCTTCCAACCAATTTTATAACTAGAATGTACAACATTTTTCATTAGCTAAATATGGAAAACAAGGGTATGTTGCCTCTACTTTATGTTGCAAGAAATGCAAAATGACATATAAACAATACAATATCTAACTAACTTATTGAAAGTGAACTATTAATACCTCATGCTCCATCCGGATAACAAATTCGGTCCACTTTTTATTTTGTAACATGTCATTTCGAAGTTTGTTGAATCACGACCAAATTTATCCTCCTATCAAAACATGGCACATGAACTAGTTAAACTAATTAATATGCAATCATTTAATTTTTTCTAGGAAATAAAATATATATAATATATATAATAATATAATATATATATTATATATATATATATAAAATATATATAATAATATTATATATAATATATATATAATATATATAAATATAATATATATATAATATAATATATCATAACAAAGGTACAAAATCAAGGCTTATAGACTTTTCTAGCCACTGTGATGTGGGCCCCGTTTTGTAGGCCTTAGCCTGAAACATATACTAATTGAATTTAACTATGCACAGATACAATATAAAAATCGTTTAAAATTTTTGATATAATCTTATGAGAAAATTCAAATACATTGATACTCTCCTCATCGGAGTTCCTTCGTTCATCCAACTTCTCATATGTTTTTACATGTTATTTCCATACTTTTATGCTTACATCAAGTGGAATTCTTTTGAGCCTTTTATCGGGCTTGAGTTTTTTATCTTCTTTGTTTGATTACACCTAAATATCTTGCAGTTCTAAGACATTTGTAGTTTAACCTTTTTCTACAAACTAAACTATGCCAAATTCAGCATGCATGTCATGAATTACTACTTTCTGTAGGTGCAAAAATATCTTTGAGAATGGAAAACGGAGATGGTTTTTGAAGCGTTGAAGGCATGAATCCTTCAACCTATTCACAAAAACTTTCCCAACATCTGATCTATGGATTTCACCTAAAAGCATGTCATATTATATCCTTGTATCATGGCTGCCAATGCAAAATTTATAATGTGGCATGGAAGAAGAGATTTGTGTCCCAGGAGTGGATTGGGCATTGGAAGCATTTGTTTCTTGTTACACATTCTTAGTGGTTATGCATAATTATTTCCTCCTTTATCTTCTGCTCGATCCAGGAGTAGTTGGGGAATCAATTGATTCCCTTTGAGCGAGTTGATGTGCTTGCAATGCTTCAATGGTTTTAGTTGATTGTTTTTTGATGTATCTAGAAAGTGTTTTCAAGTACACATTGTCAAGTTTGTTAATTGTCTCTATCCCTAATAACGAAGCCAATGCCTCTTTCTCCTTGTTAGTCTCATGTGCCTAGATATATAAAATAAAGTTTTATTTTTAAATTTTGGAATTAAAAAAAAAAAAAAAAAAAAAAAAAAAAAAAAAAAAAAAAAAAAAATTCAAACAATTGCATCTCTACAAATTCACAATGACTTAACTTATTATGTCCATTGTCTTCTCCATTCCCTTTGCTCGACATTTTGAGGTTGGGCTAGTAAATCTTGTTTGTGGAGGCAAGCCAAGGGAAATAGTGTGCAAGGAAAGGAGCTCAAATAGATTGCAAGGAAGGAAAATAACATGTACAAAGGGTAGTAATTTGAGTAGAGGTAAGCAATCCAGCCATCACATACACACAATCTACTTAAATTTTCAGCAAACCCTTATGACTACAAAGAAGGTCCTCCAGTTGCAAGAAGAGATTTGTGTCCCTTATGAGGTGTTTCAATTTTAGGGATACAACTACATGAGACGACCCTCCAATATTCATGGAGTGAATCTACGCCTCTTTATTGTCCAAAATGTCCTTGTGGAATGTAAACATAGAAATAATTCACAACAAACAACTAGGAGATGAATGCCATATTATGGTCCATCATATTACTATAGTGGTGAATGGATAAAGCTAGCAAAATATAAGCTTAGCATGTCAACATATGGTCTAAATTCAAATATGTATACACATCATCTCTAATTGGAAAGTGGAAAAGAAATGAATAGAAGTCATCTTATGTATATAGATGGATGTGCATACACAAAAAAATATTGTAGGATTTATAATTAGTAGTAAGGGAAGGGACCCTACTATAAGACCATATTGTCAAATTGTTGAGGTTATAAATGATAAAGATGGAGTTATGGAAATAAAGGTTGATAGATTGATAATGGTTGAGGCTATTATGGACCTTAGCATTATGGATAAGTTATTGATTAATTACACCTTCTTAAAAAGCACTCATGCATGAAAGGAAAGGGAAGAACAAGGTCTCCCTAAGGATTTTCCTAAGGGTAGAAAACCCAAGAACAATCAATGAGTGTGGACTAACATTTTATAAACTATGTTGTCAAAATTGTGTTTTATTTTAAGTTATTGTATAAAAAAGTTTGCCTATAAAATGTTGTTTCATTATTCAATTGATAAGTTTGTCAAACAAAGGATTCACTACCCTACTGAAGTGAGTTGAAATCTATTTCTTACTTTGCATTGTCAATTGGTGTACATAATTCGTAAACATTCATCAACTTTGTTTATATTTTTTTAAGAGGATTTTAAAACCTTATAATATATATAAACAATCCTAGTATAGATTGACATATTAAACATGTTCATCATAAATCAAACATTCAATTGATTTAACCTTGGGCAATCTTACAGGGCACTAAAAACTAAAATATTCTTTGATGAGAATGTGTTGCCATCAACTTGCAGAGAAGCGCATCAGTTGTTGGTTGAGTTGGGGATTGAATATAAGAAAATTCATTCATGTAAAAATCATTGCATTTTATACAGAAATGGATGTCAAGACAAGGTAAAATGTCACGTATGCAAAGAGAAGAGATATTGTATAGATGTACAAGGTCCTGCAGTTGCAAAAATGGTTTTACGTCAGATGTCAATTATACCTAGACTTCAACGAATGTTTTGATGCAAGTCACTTGCACAATTGGTGGAATGGCATGCAAAGAATAGGAGTAAAGATGGATTCATGCGAATTATGACCGACTCCAAAGAAATGAAACACAGAGGAAAAATGGCCAAGAAAATTCAAAGATGAACCACGTAGTATTAGCCTTTGGTCTTGCAATTGATGGAGTTTGCCCATTCTATTTCCTAAGCTCAAATTATAGTGTTTGGCTAGTCGGATTGATAGTATACAATATTTCCCCATGGATGAGTGTTAGAAAGGAGCACCTTATGTTGACTCTCGTCGTTCCAAGAAAACATCAAGTAAAAAAACGGATGTTTATCTTGCGCCTTTTATTGATTAGATGCAACTACTATGGAAAGGCATAAGAATATATGACATATCACATCCTCTATCAAATAGGTCCTTCATGTTGCATGGTTTTCTATGTTCAACTATGCATGATTTTCCAGGACTTGGTGTTTGTTCTCCTAAGATAAAATATTTACATATTTACACTCATAGTTTATTTTCATCCCAAATTTCAGACTTATGTTTATACTATTATGTTGATGTTATCAACATTACTTATTGAATCGTAGGGCTTCAAATAAAAGGGATATGTGCAGAACAATTTCAAGGGATTTATTCTAAAGATCTAAATAAATTTATTTATATAAACAATAGGATTTTTTTACCACCAAATCATAAGTTTGAAAACTGCAAGAAGAAACAATTTGATGGAAAATTTGAAAATAGATGCCATCCCTTAATTATGGGTCTAGGTGATTGGCTTAAAAAGTATGAATATGTCGAATCGAAAGCTTGGGAGGAATTTTTTAATTGGGATGATTCAATTGAAGAACTAGAACAAGTTGTAGTTAATATGCCAGAAGGAATGAAAAGGAAATTCATATTTTATAAGCTCCCTTACTAGAAGGATCTATTAATAACTCACCAATTAGATCCTATGCACATCTTCAAAAATGTCCCACATTCTATATTTCGACATATATCAGGCAAAGAGAAGGACACCTTGTCTTCAAGAAGAGATGTTTCTCTTTCATGTACCAAATCGATAGAAGACATTTGTTGCCAAACAAAGAAAATGAAACATATGCAGAAGCTCCATGGATTTTGAAAAAAAAAAAAAAAGAGCTAAACCAAATAAAAAAAAGTCATTCATTCAATGAGAACACCCACTGGCTATGAGTCATCATTGGAAAAATTGTTTACAATTGATGTACATCTGACAGGATTTAAAACACGTGATTTTAATAATTTCATGAAGGTATTATCAACATTTAACTTTTACTAGTAACATTGATTAAGTACAAAATATATAGTAGTATTATGTTGTGTGAGAAAAACTACTAATGACCTTTGAGAAATTTGTTTGATAGCACATCCTGCCATTGGAAATTATGGGGGATTTGTGCCTTATTGTTGACTTAAGGAATGCCATAAGTCAATTGTCAGTGTTTGCAAGGTATGTGATATGAAATGTTCTTATGTGGGAGACATAGAGACATTGTGTTGAGTCTCAAAATTGTCTTCCATTTTCATCCATATTTCCATCATTTCATGTCCATTTAGCCTTCATCTCATGACTATCTAGCCCTAAAAGCCTACATCAAGTAATCATCTTCACAAACATATGGGTTAGAATCCTTATTTTCCAAAGTTGTTTATTTTATGCATTATAAGTGAATTAATGATTCAAAACTAGGAAATTAACATAGTTTCATATACCTATATATGTGTGTTATGAGTTTTGTGACATGTGTAGGCTTATTTGGAGGTTCTAGAAGGGTCTTACATGTCCTCCCAAGCACAAATTCGAATTTCAACTCAAGAGGTGGACCATATTCTAAGGAGAAAGATCATAGAGTTCTTTATGAGTCATAGGATTTGTATCTAATATTTAGGGATAAGTTGAGACAAGTATGGATCTATTAGATATTTAAGGGATCTGCATTTATTGAGTAGATAACCTTAACTCATGTATAAATAAGAGGTGCATCCTTCAAAGGAAGCCAACAGTTATCAGTTATTCATTAGCATCAAATTTATGATTGTTCATTCAACATGAATAATATCATTTTCTCCAAAATTATGAGTTATGAGTGTTGTTTGATTCTTAAGGTGTGATAGTTGTTCATGTGTGCTCATTGAGGAATGGAAGGATCCCCATCAACCAAAATCTGCATACACTGGTAACGTAGTTTGATTTTTGTTATTTACTTTCCGCAAGTATGATTTCATTTCCTAGATTTGATTTGATTGTCATTAAACTGCTTGCTTACTAGTTATCCTAGTTTTCTTGCTTGACAACTAAATCACTAATTGTTATTTATTGCTTTCTTACTAGTTGTTATTTACTACTTTCTAGATTATCATAGATTTACTTATTATAGTTGTTCATAGATTAGTTTGTTTTTGAATAGTTTAGAAAGGCCATGCCATTCATAAATTCCACCTTTAGAATTTAACTTCCATCCCTAGAATTTAATTCAATTTTCTTGCATGTGATTTCTTTTGCAGTTTTCTTTAGCTATAGTTGTAATATGCATTTCCATTCTAAACAAAATTTCTACAACAGTTTCATCTGAGGTCCCATATATTTGGTTTACTTCTAAGTTTACGAAACCCTCGGGTTGAGAAATTAAATGACAAGGATTTAGCATACAATTAAATCACCCTACATTTTGGCATTGTTGTCGGGGAAGAAAACTTAGATGTAACTAAGTTAGGAGTATTTTTTAGGAAGCATTTTCATTTAGGGTCATTTTTATTTAGGCTTAATTGCATTTACATATTTTTATTTAAGTTTATTTACATTTGCATATAGAAAACATAAAAATAAAACACAAATCAAAAACCCTCATTCACTAAAAAAAAAACATAATAAAAATCCAATTGCAACAAAAAGATCTAAAGAACTTTATGCTATGACAGTTGAAGAAGATCACGTTCAAATTTGGTCTCAACTAGTCATTAGGCTACAATTTTTAACATCAAATCTTTATGATCATGTCCAAGAATTGACTTGGGCTTATTTTTCAATCTTGGATATGAGTTTACTCATGATCTTGTTATGCAAATGAAGGCATTGGAAATTCTCTTATGCTTAAGTGAATGTTTCATTTCTTTTGTTTTTTTGTGAGTTTTAGGATAAATTTGCAATTTTGTGGTGTAGTAAGAACCACCCATTTACTAACCCTTGGTAGGAAAATTGCAATAAAACACGTGATTGTGGACAAGAAGCACAAGCAAAAGTAGCGATAATTTCATGAATGATCGATTCTTTTCCTTTTATTTTCTGAATCCAAATTTAAAAATAATAATAATAAATAAATAAATAAAATTATCAAATATTCATTCCCATATTCAAATTACCTGCAGAATACAAAGAAGATTTGTTATCAGTGGATCTCAAGTGTAATCTGCAAGAATCAAAGCACAAAATCAACTCAATCCCCAAAAATCTTCATATCACGTTTGACAAGGATCACAGGTGTCCTTTACCTCTGAGCAAAGACAATAATAGTCATATCAATCACAACCTTCAGGATTGAACAAGTCACAAAAGTGCAAGGTGTTCTATAACGAGCAGTTGTACAAGCGAAAAGGTGATCTACATCATGATATTCACCTATAGTAGCAGGTTAATCTTCCACTCTAAGGTCAATAAATTGGTCGAAGAGCACAACCATTTTCGTTATCTAGAAAGTCTAACTTATTCACATTCAAGCTATCTGTCAAACGATTAGATTTATTTGTATCCCCTCGCTCGCAGACCTCCTGATGATCCCATTACGATCTTGAAGCTTCCAACAGCTCGCAAACTTCTTTCTCCCCACCCTTCAATTCGTATATTCACGCTCAGTCTACCTCAGAGTGGTATAATTTTGTTGTCATTAGATGCTCTTCAGTGCTCTCCCCCAGCTTACTACACCTTTGTTTTATCTCTCGCTCATAATCCAAACACTCAGAATCTCATATTCGCCCTTCTCCACTTCCGCGCTGCTCCTTTCTATTTAATTCATAGGTTTTGGTTCTTAAGAATTACCCTCATTTTGAGAGCATTTTCATCTCCCCAGCGTCCTCAGTCTTCTGGTTTCCAGGAGTCAAATTCTCTATACACCCTCTACCTTTCCAATAATCAGTATCTTTTGGCCAGCGACTCATCTCAAGACAACTTCTTGGATTGCTATTGGAACACAAAGCAGGATCAGCCTTTTGGTTCTATTAGAGCTTTGGGGATCTTTCATCAAGTGGACTCCACGAGCCAGCACGTTGCCATCAAGAACAGAGGAACAAACAGAGCACATCAAAGTAAGAGGGCCATCACAGGGATCAAAAAAGACGTAGCCTTTACAACAATTCAAAGCAATACAATGGCTTGCAATCTGTTAGTAAGAGCAGAAAAGAACGATAGTTGCCCAACTTGCAGGGCCAATAGGTTCATGATTGGAAGGTTTAACCAAGCTTTAAAGGACCTCAAGGTAGAAATGAAGACAGCCAATGTGTACATGCAAAGGGACATAGATAAACAGAGAGCTGAAATAGAAGATCTAAAAGACAAATGCAAGCATCTTGAAGAAATATTCAAGTACAACATGACCCTCAATCAAAGCCAGCAAGGGGAAACATCCACTAGGAATAGCAAGAAGCATCGCCCTCAGCAAGAGGAATCAGTAAATCAGTTATGGTGATCTTGTGTTTCGTATAATGCAATGTAAATATAGTTTTCCCTTAGGACAGTTTGTAAGGAAATATGCCATACTAGTTTTGGATTTCTATAGAACTAAGGCTGCAAGTGCGGATGCTGGGACTGCGCTCCCATTTTGTGCACTACACTTGAACCAGCCTCCTTTCGAATGTACAAGAGGCTCGCTCCTTTTCTCTTTTGCAATATAAAAAAATAGTCGACTGTGTTAAAAAATAAAAATAATAATAAATAATAAATAAAAGTTGATTAGTAAAAATAAATAACTCAAATCAAATTTAATTTTCCTTCGATTTAAAAAAATTAATAATAATAAAAATCAATTGAAAAACAAATAATCTTTGTTTCCTTTTTATTGTTTCTTTTAAAAAAACTAATATATATATATTATATATATATATTATAAGATTGTAAATTTCAAAAAAAAAAAAAATTAACATATTTGAATTGTACATAAACCAAATAAAACACAAAAACAAAAAAACTGCTTAAAATCAACATGCACCTATGTTCTCGTCCTTGAACTAGATTTGTCAAATAAAGGACTAGGAATTAGATCTTGAGGGTTTGCACTGGTCTACGACCACCTTGAAGTTAAAAGTGGAAAATTTGAAATTTCCAGTGCTAAAGCTCTAGCCTTTTAAGGTATTATTCGACCCTGGGAATAAGCCGATGATTGAGGTCAGCTATAAGGACGAGAAGAAGCAATTCTTTACTAAAGAAATTTCTTCTATGATCATTACCAAGATGAACGAGATTGCACAAGATTTTCTTAGCCAAACTATAAAGAATGTTGTGGTTAATGTTCCTGTCTATTTCAATGACTCGCTGCCAACCAAGGATGTTGGTCTCATCATTATCTTAAATGTGTTGAGGATCATCGATGAACCCATAACTGTTGCCACTACTTATGGCCTCAACAAGAAAGCCACTTCTATTCGAAGAAAAGAATGTGCTCATATTTGATTTGGGAGGAAGAATGTTTGATGTCTCAATTTTGATTATTGAATAGCAAATCTTTAAAGTCAAAGACATTGCCGGAGATGCTCACTCAGGAAGTGAATATTTCGATAACAGAATGGTAAATCACTTTGAGTAGGCCAAGTATGGACTCTATATCATGAAGGCACGAATATAGTTCAATGCTCTTAGCGCTAGTGAGTTGGACGTTGGAGGAGAATGTTCATGTTCGTCACTGGCCAAAATTCGATCTAGAGACTAGCCGATTAATCTGACCAAGATCTCTGGCATCTACACGCAATTATGGTTCCTTATTTCTCGAAATTTCTAGCCCATATTCTGCTTGATTTTCTGGCAGATTTGATTTTTTGATATTCTGCTTGATTTTCTGCAGATTTCATTTTTTGAGATTTTGCTTGATTTTTTGCAGATTTGATTTTTGAGATTCTGCTTGATTTTCTGGCAGTTTTGGATGCATATTGCAGAAATCCCCTCATGTTTCAATGGCGTTGCCATGTCTACATTTCGATCATCGCTATGGGAATTTGTGCTTCTGGCATTCTTGTTCAGGGTTATGCTGAGGATGAAGGACAACCATAAATGAGCCAGATTTCAGATGCAATTCGAGATGGGGCTGAAGGTTTTTTTTTAGGACTCAGTATGGTACTATTTCAAAAATGGCAATTGTGTTAGCATTTGTTATCTTGGGTATATATCTCTTTTGAAATGCAACTCCTCAGTAGGAAGCATTTGGACTTGAAAGGTCAACTTTAGCATTTATCATTATAGTTTCTTTCCTTTTTGGAGCCTTGTGTTCGGGTATTGCAGGCTATGTTGGCATGTGGATTTCTGTGGATGCAAATGTTATAGTTCCTAGTGTTGCAAGGCAGTCAACAAGAGAAGCTTTAAAGGTTGCTACTCATGTTGATGGCTTTTCAGCTATCATTGTAGTGGGCATGGCATGTATAGGAGTACCAATTCTATATGCCTCATTCTATGTATATCTGGGGATGGATACATCAAATTCAATGAAGTTGACTTAATTGCCTCTTCTTCTAGTTTGTTATGGATTTGGGGCCTCATTTGTAGCACTTTTTTCTCAGCTTGGAGGAGGAATATTCACAAAGGCTGCAAATGTAGGTGTTGATCTGTTTGGGAAAGTGGAGCAAGGTATTCCTAAACACGATCGACATAACCCAGCTGTCATTGTTGACTTGGTGGGAGATAGTGTTGGTGATTGTGCAGCTCGTGGTGCGGACCTTCTTGAAAGTATTGTTGCTGAGGTAATTAGTGCAATGATACTTGGAGGTACCATAGCTAAGCGATGTAAGATTGAAGCTCCATTTGGTTTTATTCTCTTCTGTCTTGTTATACATTCATTTGATTTAATAGTATCTGCATGCGGAATATTTTCCATCAGAGGTACACGTGATTCAAATCTAAAGTCACCTGTGGTTTTGATCCCTGAATGTGATGGTGTGAGGATTTTGTCGATTGTTGTCTCTGCAAGGTTTGTTGTGTTGTGTGTTGACACACTTTGCAGAGCTCAACATATTCGAAAAATTCGTTGTGAGCAGCCAAAACTTGCAAATCTAACATCGGTGGTGTAATCTCTCGACAGAAAAAAATGACAACATCTAGGTGCCTTGCAGACAAGAAAGTGTTGAGATTAAAAAAACAAACAAATAAATAAACAAACCAACCAACCAACAAACAAACAAAAAACAAAACAAAAACAAAAACAAAAAACAAAAAATAACAAAACAAAAACAAAAACAAAAAACAAAAAAAACATCCTGAAGAGGGGAGTTGTGCCTGAAACAACAATAAAGAAAGGCAATTTGCATCCAATTGGGCCATTTGTGCTTGGTTTCTTTGTCTTTGTTGTGATTGGATCATCTATTATTCAAATTATTCGAACAACATCCAGTGGTGGCATGGCTTAGAAGTTGTGAACTATTTTTTAAAGTAGATAGATCGAGAGTTCTCTATGAATGAGAGGTTCACCTCTTATAAAGGAGCGAGCTTTCTTTTGTCTATTTCAAGTTTGCAAACACAAGTCTCTAGGACAATCTTTCTAGTGATACACTTTGCCAATATTCATGTAGTGAGTCAACAATTCCAATATGGAATTTATGAAACGTATGCCCGACTCTATTGAATCCATTTTTAAGATTGGAAGCACATCACCCGTAGCTTTATTATATGATGCCCTAGATCACTTTGAGAGGCAAAGTGCAAAGGCTGATGAGAACCTCATGTTGATTCGTTCCTCCCTCCCTAAGGGAATGGAAACATGGACAACAAACCTTCCAAGGTAGAGAATGATTGACCATTTTTCTTTGCTTATTTTTTTGAGATTCTTACCATCCAACTCATATGAAGAAGAAACATGCATTTTCATTTAGATTTATCAAGTTTTATTCGAGAGTCTACATTTTAAAAATCTGCAATTTTTTTCTCAATTTGTTTTAATGAAAAATACCTCTCATAATTGTACAAACAAATCTATACAGAATGATAATGTTTCTTTGAGTATTGCAGACAAAGCAGCAAACAAGACTACGGCCTCAATATGTGAAGGTAATAAATTTATGGAAATTTCTCCGTTGTTTTTAGCAGATAAAAAGAAAACACTTTGCCTTTTTAATAAAATTTGTTTACTGCATTTTCTAGTGTATTTGCTCATTTTTCTGGAGACGGTATTGATTAGTTCAAAAATTGGACTGATTAATTGTTCATAACAAACATGCATAAGCTATGTATACCTAATTGTCCATGCAGGATTTTTTTTTAGATGCAGGAAATGCGCAATTCTACAGCTGAAAAACAATTATGTAATTAAAAAATAATTCTACAATTATATATTCAATTCAATGATCTATTTGTTGACAATGCATTCTAATCATAAATTCATAATCATCATGCCATATTATTTGCCTACTTCATCTTTCACATCAGCATCATTGTTGGACACCTAATCCTAAAGGGTTAGCGTGGAAGCCAAATGGACAAAGCAGTCCAAGAGACCTTGGGATGTGAATCCCAACGGTCACATAATGTACCATAAATATACATCATTTGTGAATAAAAAAATGCAATGCATGTTTTATCTTTCCTATTCTTTGTCGTTGTCCATGTCTGTTTAACATGGTATCAGAGCCATGATGTGTGGCCTGTGTAGTTGCCTTGAATAGTGCTGGCCTGTTTAAATCTGCCTGCCTGTTCTTCTGAATACCTCTGACTGTCATAAATGTTTAAAAACAAAAAAAAAGGGAAACGCTGCCTCTGCCACACCTGCACTGCACCTCATTATTAAACAATGTTCTGACATTACTGAAACAGTGCTGACAAGAACGTCTGAAGGAGAAACGCGTGAAGGAAAGTTGCATGACAACGCGGGAAATGGTAACGTTGCCTGCCTGAAGGAAATGACAAAAAAAAAACGCTGCCTGAAGAAGAAACGCTCCCTGACACGCCTGAAGGTAACGTATGGATTGAAACTGCGTATGAGAATTGGTATCTGAATTGAAACGAATTGCATATGGATTGAAACTGCATATGACAATTGCGTATCTGAATTGAAACTGCAATGAGAATTGCTTGAATTGAAACTGCAATGAGAATTGCTTGAATTGAAACTGCGTATGAGAATTGAATTAAAACACCTGGTAACGTAGTCGTTCATTGCATTAGTTTCTTGTTTTCGTCTTATGGTTTCGTCCCCATGAGGCAAGAGCTACGTGTCTGCTTCATTTGAAGGGGTAACAAGGGGCTCTGGCGTGCTCTGTACAATGACTATTTGCAACAGAGGTGTCTTTCTCCATCTTGGGTTCTTTGGTCCCAAATGTGTAGCTTGACAGAGGGTAGGAATTTACAACCGGTCCCGACAACATCTTCTCTTGCCGATGTATTATGCGTCAGAGATCAAGAATTCAGCAGCAGCGAGCTTTCTTATTTCTTCCTTCTATGGGTTGTTTACTACTGCGAATGGGATAGCAGCTCTCTCTGGAAACTTCAGGAAAACCGCCAACGAAACCCACATTCAAATCTTTTCGTGTTCCTTTTGGACCGTAACTCAATCGTTGTAAAATGAAAAGAAGTTGAATCGACGTGGGATTTACCTAATCAGACACATGCAAGGGGTTCAAATCGTTATGGTTAATGCATGAACTTCATTGAGGGCCGGTTCTGTCGATAAATTATTGAGGACCTGCTTTCTTCAGGAAAAACATACTTTGTAATACACTAATACGGTTGAATTACAAGGGTCCATAAAATTTGGCACATCAATAGATCCGGGACCTTTGCAATTGTTTGGGAACATAAGGTTTGGCCTGCGTGTTATTTATAACTTATGGTGTTTATCGTTTAGAGATACAAACTGCTTCCTTATTGAATTGTGACGTGTATGCTTGCTACCTATAGTTGTCTTGTAAAAATTAGGTTGGAAAGACATGCTTACTAAGCTATACCATGTTAAAAGTAAACCTTGATAGATGTTGTGGAATAGTTGAGATAACCGGCCCGTATCTCTGCACATTATCGTAGAGCTCAAACAGTGGAACAGCGAGCAGTTTCAGATTTTTGGGGACTGCAAAATATTCTCTCTCGAATAGATGAACAAGAAAAAGCTTCTTGCATTCCTTCGGTTTTGTAATGTGGGGTGGACAATAAGGATACATCAATGTCTCAAAATTAGGTCTCCACCATACAGCAACACACTCTCCAATCTGCCAGTCCGGTTGAAGAGTACTTGAATTTGCAACAAGTTTGCTTGACAGTTTACGCTTCAAGCCTTCAATTTCATTTTCACCAGGCTTTAAGCATCCTCCAGGAAACTTACAAAAGGTGTTTCCAATTTGCAGTAACAGTATATGGGGATGGTTGTGCTCCTGTACCAGGAGGATAGCTTCCACACTTGTTCGAATGCCTTCTTTCATATAATTGACTTTCATTCTTGCGAGCCTCCTGCAAACTGGTGAACTCAAAAGGCGAATCGGACTCCCTGGAACATTAGGAATTCCCGTGTAACCTCCCTCTCAGAGTCTCCCATCGACTCAACTTCTACAGCTACTGTTAAATTTGCTTTTTGAAGAAAATTAGACATGAAGAAGGAAATTATGAAAGGATAATTTTGAGAGCAAGTCCTTATCATATCAATCTATATCGGACTGACATGAAATGGTTCGCATGAATATATAGCTATAAAGAACAGTCTGTTTAAACGGTGTTGCTGCGTATACGCATTGGGTATATCAAAAACTTGTATTCTAATCAGCATTATGAAGTGAATTTGAAGCAATTTTGGAGACATTCTTGGAGCAGTTTCTTGTAGAGATTTTGGAGCAGCTTCTTGTAGAGATTTTGCATGATTTCCATAGTAGTCAGATGCTCTGAAGTTTGAAGTTGAGGACAGTGCTCATCTTCACATTTATATATTTTTTGCATTGGCTCCAGTTCATTCTTGAAACGAAATGTGGACTGTTGATTTACCATATGCTCAATTGTACCAATGTTTATTGTAGCTTGACGAGAAATGGTTATTGTAGTTTAACTTGGTAACATCCAGCTTACTCAGGTCCTGCTCCATCAACTATTTTCGCAACATTGTTGCCACTTGACAAGCCCTTACAAGATCTTGTAGTAAGAGTACAATATTATTTTTCTGTTGTTGTTGCCTCAGTTGTGTTTTTAAGTGACATTGAAGAAAATGGCTAGACTTGAAGATGCATTAAAGTTATTGAATATCCTAATTCATTCCACTGTTGATGAGATTGTCAAAGTTAACAAAGAAACTCTATTTGACATCCAAACCTCTCTGCAAACTGCACATGAGAATATTGAGTTTTTGCAGCTTGAGACAAAGCTGCAGCAAGAAGAACTACAACGATGGAGTCATCTTTCTGAACCTGTTTCTGTTCAGAAGATTGAAACAGACTCCCATAAACAGCAAGTCAATAATGTTCCTGTTCATTCAAATAAAGCAGCAGTTGTAAATGCAGATGCAGAAACTCATTCTGCACTTCCCAAGCCCATCATCAGACCTTGGGAACAACTTGTCCACAACAAGCACAGAATTGGTCTTGGATATGAC